>PVIC010055068.1:0-11347 GCA_004025085.1 Thryonomys swinderianus | reverse complement strand
TTTTTTTTTTTTGAGACAGGGTCTCGCTTTGTAGTTCAGGCTGGCCCTGAGCTCACTATGTAGCCCAGGCAAGCCTGGAACTCAGCAATCCTGCTGCCTTTGCCTCCCGAGTGCTGGGATTACAGGCGTGAGCCACCACACCTGGCACTGTGGTATGTGGTATTGATTGCTGGTGGGTGTGAGTCACCATGCCCAGCCCTGTATGTGGTTACTGAGGATTGAACTCAGGACCTTGCGCTTGTGAGGCAGGCGCTGGAACCACTGAGCTAAATCTCCGGCCCTACTGCATGTGATTTTTAAGCATTGAAATGTGGCTAGTATGACTAAGAACCTGACCTTTTAATTTTACCCAATATTCAATCACTTAGTTAAATGTAATAACCCACCTATGGCTGCCGCTGGCTGCATTAAACAAGTTTGAGCCATGGTTTTGGGTGACACTGTCCCCTACGATCATTGCGGACAGTTTTCATGGTAGTTTTGAGTCTCACTGTGAGGGTTCCCTGTCCTCACAGGATGAGGGCCAACATCCTGCTAGCACTTTCGGGTCCTGAAAGGAGGGATTGGTCTCCATTTGGAGGCTCTTCCCTGCTCCTCTCTTCAGGCATCTACACCTATGTGCCAAGACTATCTTCACTGTACACAGAAACCCAAAGTATTTCTTGCTTGGTTTTGATAAGTTCTGTATTGTTCATTCAAGGACAACATGGCTATGGACAATGTGAGTTGTATTCTCACCCCCGGGACCTCTGTGTGATGACTGTGGAGTAGGGAGGTCGCCAAAGTGGACCTTTGTGATACGATTAGCACTCTTACAAAGCAGAAGCAAGGGGACCGGTGCTGCCCTCTGAGACTCCAGCAAGGAGGTGGTCATCCATGATGTAGGAAGAGGGTCTTGCCACACACTGAACCTGCCAGCACCACCATCTTGAACTTCCTAGGCTCCAGAACCATGAAAAATAAATGTTTAAGCACCACCGCACCCCTGTTATAGCAGCCAGAGTTAAGAGGTGGAAGCAACATTGTTTTTTGTTTCCTTTGCCTGTTTATGAGAACTATTTGCTGAATTTAGAAAATTTCCTCCCTGAGGGCACAATGTATGGTAGAACCTACTGTTCCTTTTTTTTTTTTTTTTTTTTTTTTTGAGACAGGGTCTCGCTTTGTAGTTCTGGCCCTCCCCTCACTATGTAGCCCAGGCAAGCCTGGAACTCAGCAATCCTCCTGCCTCTGCCTCCTAAGTGCTGGGATGACAGGTCTGAGCCACAGTGCCTGGCACTGTGGTATGTGGTATTGATGGCTGGTGGGCGTGAGTCACCACGCCCAGCATTGTATGTGGTTACCAGGATCAAACTCAGGGCCTTGCACTTGCGAGGCATTAGAACCACGGAGCTAAATCTCTGGCCCTGTTCTTTTTTTTAAATTGAATTCTTTATTGGTACATTTTGTATACATCTCACAATCACACATAACATTGGGATTTGTATCAGTATATGACACAAGTTAATTCTCATTTTTACCCACCTCCCTACCCACCCACACCTCCCCACCCCCTATATACATGTGCTTTTATTTTCTTTCAGAATCATATTTATTCCTTCCCCGCATTATATTCCCACACCAGATTTCCTTTGGAAATTTCCCATTCTACAAAACTGTCATACTTCCTAGAGCTCATTTGCATCTACAGGTGCTCATATAAAAGAGAAGATCCAGTATTTGCCTATCTGTGATCTATTTATTTCACTTATGAGTGTGCCATCCAGGTGAATCCATTTGCACTAAATGGATTAATCTTGTCATTCTTTATGGCAGTATAATACTCCATTTTATTAAAAAAAACACATCTTTATCCAGTCTCCAGTTGATGGACATTTGGGTTGTTTCCAAGCTTGAGCTACCATGAACTGAGCTGCTATGAACAAGGGCATACATCTGTCTTTCCAATATGATTTTTAAAATTCCTTTGGGTATATTCCTAGCATGGGGATGGCAGGGTCAAATGGGTCCCCTAGTCTTAGTTTTCTGAGAAATCTCCACACAGATCTCCACAATGGTTGCACAAGCCTGCAATCCCACCAACAGTAGAAGGGTTCCTTTCTCCCCACAGCCTTGCCAGCATTTATTGTTGGTTGATTTTGTAACAGCAGCCGTTCTTTGTGGAATGAGGTGAAATCTCAGTGTTGTTTTCATTTGCATCTCTTGAATGACCAGTGATGTTGAACATTTTTTCATATGCTTCTTAGCTGCTTTGACTTCTGCCTCTGAGAAGTGTCTGTTCATTTCAGATGCCCATTTTTGAATTGGGTCTTTAAACTTGGGGAGGCTGATCTGTTTAAGTTCTTTATATATTATAGATAATGGCCCTTTGTCTGATAAACAGCTAGTAAAGATTTTTTTCCCATGTTGTTGGTTGTCTTTTAGCGGTGCAGTGACTTCTTTAGCTGTACAGAAGCTTTTCAGTAGGATGGGATCCCATTTGTTGATTCTTTCTGCTAGCTCTTGTGCTATAGAGGTTGTTTTTTTTTTTTTTGCTTTTTGAGACAGGGTCTCACTTTGTAGTTCAGGCTGGCCCTGAGCTCACTATGGTGCCTAGGCAAGCCGCCGCGAACTCAGCAATCCTCCTGTCTCTGCCTCCCGAGTGTTGGGATTACAGGCGTGAGCCACCACGTCCGGCATTGTGGCATTCGGTGTTGATTGTTGGTGGGCGTGTCTCTACGCCCAGCATTATATGTGGTCACTGGGGACCGAACTGAGGTCCTTGCGCTTGTGAGGCAGGCGCCAGAACCACTGAGCTAACCCTCTGGCCCTTGTGCTATAGAGGTTTTATTCATAAAGTCTCTGCCTAAGCCAGTGTCTCCAAGAGTTTTACCTAACCTGTTTTCCAGCAGGCTTATTGTTTCTGTTTTAATGTTTAAGTCTCAAATCCATTGTGAATTTAGTTTTTTACATGGTGAAAGAGACAGGTCTAGCTTTAGTTTTTGGCAGGTTAAAGCCCAGTTTTTCCAGCACCATTTGTTAAAGAGGCTGCCTTTCCTTCATTGAGGATGTTTGGTTCCTTTGTCAAAGATAAGGCGGCTTAGTGTATCTGGGGTTGTTTCTGGATCTTCTAATCTATTCCACTGGTCCTCAGGTCTGTAGCTTTGCCAGTACCAGGCAGTTTTTATCACAGTGGCTTTATAGTAGAGTTTTAAATTGGGGATTGTAATACCCCCTGCCATGTCATGGTTGCTTAGAATTGCTTATTCAGGGTCTCTTGTGGTTCCAGACGAATTTTTGCATGATTTTCTCTAGCTCTGTGAAGTATAGTGTTGGAATTTCAACTGGAATTACATTGAATATGTATAGTAGTTGTGGGAGTATAGCCATTTTGATGAAGTTGTAAAACCTACTATTCTTTAGCCCCGCTGTAGGTTCTCTGCTCACTCTGACTCTAAGTGTATATAAAAATTTAACTATGCAGACTGGGGATTTAGCCCAGTGGTTCTGGCATCAGTCTCACAAGCACAATGTCCTGTCATGGCTTATATTTGTGTTTTCCCAAAAGCCTCTTGTGTTCACGGGTAGGACTTTGTGGGATGCCTGAATTATGAGTGCATGATACTGGATTAGTTCATTTATGAGGTGTTGATGATGGATTTACTGAAGAAGAAAGACCTACCCAGGGTGAGGGTGGCACCAGCCAATAGGTTTATAGCCAAGATGGAATAAAAAGGGAAAGAAGGGGACTGCAGTCCCTTAGCTGCCAGGCTACAGACTTTTCTCCATACCATCCTACCTTGGAGCCAGCCAATTATGGACTGGAACCTTTCCTGTTTTTTTTTGAAACCTTTTCTCCTTCCACTTGTGGGTGTTGAGTATTTTATCCCAGTAACAAGAAAGTAACTAAGCCAGACACAGAGTATGTGACAAAGTCACTTTCCAAAGCATAAAATACTGTAGTCTGTGCTAAAACCCTGGTTGGGTTTTACATCCTCAGGTTTACATGGACTAATACGATCAATCTGTATTCCCTAATTCTTTGCTACTAATGCCTTCCTCACTCTCCTGAAGGCACAGCGGGCTTTAAAACTCACTTCTGCCTCAGCACCTTTGTGCTTGTTGGGAATTCTCTTTGCCTTAGACAATTTTCTGCGTGGTTCCTTCCTTCCTGTCATTTGGAGCCCGGCTCAAATATCACAAGTCTTAAACCTCTCTACCCCAAAAGAATCTTCCTCTAACCAGTCACTTTTCTTGTCCTTGCCAGTATCACTGTGGAACTCTCTTGTTTACTTGTGACTTGTGTCGCTGCACTAGAATGTGAATTCCTCGTAAAATCAGAAGTCCTTTGCGTTTTGCTCACTGCTATATCCAACGCCTAGGACATTGCTCATCCACAGTAAATACTGAGTAAATAAGTATTTGTTGAATATTGAATGAATAATAGCTAATATTCCTTATTACTTTTGCACAAAGCACTGCCCAAATGCTTAATATATACTGTTATTGTCATAACTCCCTATAAAATAGATACTTTGAGTGGGGGTACTCAGGAGAAACTGAAAACAAGAGCATAGGAAACGTGCCTGAAGAAATATGGAGGTCCAATCCTCAAAGTCTACCTGGAAGTTTGCTCCAAGCCTAGCTCCAAATATCTAGCATCATGTAGGCACTGCCCTTACTTTCTGATTCTACAGTTCAGGGATGAAACTAAGGTAATTCTTTTTTGTGTGTGTGTGACAGGGTCTCACTTTGTAGTTCAGGCTGGCCCTGAGCTCACTATGGTGCTCAGGCAAGCCGCCACGAACTCAGCAATCCTCCTGTCTCTGCCTCCCGAGTGCTGGGATTACAGGAGTGAGCCACCACGTCCGGCATTGTGGTATGCGGTGTTGATTGTTGGTGGGCATGTCTCCACGCCCAGCATTATATGTGGTGACCGGGGATCGAACTCAGGATCTTGCGCTTGTGAGGCAGGCGCCGGAACCACTGTGCTAACCCTCTGGCCCCTAAGGTATTTCTTATTTAAATCCGGCCGCTTGGACCGCAGTCTTAGCAAGCAGATGCAACCTGGCAAACCCTTACAGGTAACCTCAAACTTCCCAGTGTCTCTGCGGGCGCGAAGACTCCTGGGAGTTATAGTCATGCCATGTGATTCGTCGGTGCTTCCCGGAAGTGACGCAGAAGACAGCCTCTTCGTCTCAGCGTTTCTGCTGTTTCGCCTTCGCAGTGTGCTTCCGGAGCTCAGCTGGTTAGCTGTTGTATCTTGGGCCTCGTGCCTCCAGGTAAGAGGCTCAGGCAGGGACAGTGAAGGGTCAGGGCTGGGGAGGTGGTGACCCGGTTATTCATGCGACCCGTGACGCTCCGGCTTTCCTTAGGTCGCGGCCGCAGCCCCTCAGCACCACCACCATGTCGCGGTTTTTCACCACCGGCTCAGACAGCGAGTCCGAGTCGTCCATGTCCGGGGAAGAGCTCGTCACCAAACCTGTCGGGGGTAACTACGGCAAACAGTGAGTTGGAAGGGCTGTTCCCCCGGGTCCTGCCAACGGCGGCGTGAGCGGGTTCGGGGTTATCGGGGTTTACGAGCCAGTGCAGTGTTGGAAGGACATCCGTCACTCGGTTTCTGAGGAGTATCTCTCCGCCGTCGGGTACGAGGGAGAGTCACGGTAGAGATTTCCACTGGCTTGGGCCATTACGTCAGCTTTTAACTGGTCTCTCTCTCTTTTTTTTTTTGAGACAGGGTCTTGGTCTTGCTTTATAGTTCAGGCTGGCCCTGAGCTCACTGTGTAGCTCAGGCAAACCTTGAACTCAGCAATCCTCCTGCCTCTTGATTCCCGAGTGCTGGGATTACAGGCTTGAGCCACGAAGCCCGGCATTGGTATAAAGTACTGATTGCTGGTGGGCATGAGTCATCGGATTCGGTATTGTTGTATGTGGTTACCAGGGGTCGAACCATGTGCTTGCTAGGCAGGCGCCAAACCACTGAGCCAAATCTCCGGCCCTTAACTGGTCTCTTAAGTCTACAGCTTAGGCATCCCCTTCCCTGCAATCTTTTCCCTTCTACCCACCTTCTCCCTCTGTGCATCCAAAAAATCGTAGTTCCTATTTCTAAGAAATCTTCATTCATCTTACTTTGCTCATAAAAGGAAACCCTAGGGCCAAGGATTTAGTGGTATCTGCCTGACAAGTGCAATGGTCCAAGTTAGATCCCTGAAACCACACACCACAATGTATGTTCATGCCTGTAATCCCTTTTCTCGGGAGGTAGGGGCAGGAGGATTGCTGAGTTCGAGGTTTGCCTGAGCTCAGGGACAGCCTGAACTACAAAGCGAGACCCTGTCTCAAAAAAAAAAAAAAAGCCAAACCCTAAATGTTTGGCCTTGATAGGGCTTTGAAGTCCAGCCACCTGTCTGTGTAGGCAGGTGCTTAAATACTTATTATATACTTGTGGACCTCCACTTGCACAGCCTTTCCCTGCTCCACTTGCACAGCCTTTGAAACAATGCAAAGTTAGTTTTCATACTTGTCTTTTGAGTGCCAGTTCCGGTGGCCTTGCTATCTCTGTTCTGCTGTTTAAAAATCTGTATCCACACAGTGATGTATATATACACCAAAAGAAGTAGGATTTCCTGACACTGTCACAAATGAAAAACGTGACACCACTTGCCATAGAGCTAAAAATGGAAAGGCTGCGGATTTACTTCATTACCTTGCAAGCAAGGGCAAGTTCCTGAGTTTAGTTCCCAGTACTGCAAAAAAGAAAGATAGAAAGTTAATAAAATGGAAAGAATTGAGACACTGTTGCTTGCTGCATGTGGAGTCTGTATCTTGTCATGAAAAATACTGGCACTGGAAGTGTTAAATGACATTGAAACTGCCCCTGGCCTTTCCTTTTTTTGGGAAATGTTGCATTGTGGAACCTAATTCAAATATCAGCTCCTTAAAGCCTTTTCCATTCATTATAGTTGAAGTGCCCTTTTTTGCTACTTTCAGTACTTCATAGTGACTTGTGCCTGTTTGTCATTAGTTGTCTCAAAGTAAATGAGTACTCCTCATTTGTTACTTTTGAGGAGATGTATGCTGTGGTTTTTGTATGTGCTACAAGGTGAGGAAAGGCCTTACATGAAGTAGATTTAAAAATAGAGTTATAGGGCCGGAGGGTTAGCTCAGTGGTTCCAGCACCTGCCTCGCAAGCGCAAGGTCCTGAGTTCGATCCCCGGTAACCACATATAATGCTGGGCATGGAGACACGCCCACCAACAATCAACACCGCATACCACAATGCCAGATATGGTGGCTCACACCTGTAATCCCAGCACTCGGGAGGCAGAGACAGGAGGATTGCTGAGTTCGAGGCTTGCCTGGGCTACATAGTGAGCTCAGAGCCAGCCCGAACTACAAAGCGAGACCCTGTCTCAAAAAAAAAAAAAGAAAAAGAAAATAGAGTTATACAAGATGAGGTTGTGATGAGCAAGTATGAAAGACCTGGGTATGGTGTGGATGACCTGAGTCCTCAATTCTGCCTGCTACATCTGAGAAGTAGTGGCATTAGGAATGAAGGTTAATGGCCTCTGGTCCTTCCAAACAGACCATTGTTACTGAGTGAGGATGAAGAAGACACCAAGAGAGTTGTCCGAAGTGCTAAGGACAAGAGGTGAGGCTGTTGGGAGGCTGGCTGATGGCAGGAGGCTGGGAGCAGAGGTGAGTTTTTTTCCACGGTGGATGTATTATTCTTTGTGGTGTTGTCTGCCCCTCCAGGTTTGAGGAGCTGACCAACCTCATCCGGACCATTCGTAATGCCATGAAGATTCGGGATGTCACCAAGTGCCTGGAAGAGTTTGAGCTCCTGGGGAAAGCATATGGGAAGGCCAAGAGTATTGTGGACAAGGAAGGTGTCCCCCGGTTTTATATTCGCATCCTGGCTGACCTGGAGGACTATCTTAATGAGGTGTGGTGTTTGTGGGTAAAGAGAAACTAGAAAGAGGTACAGGATGAGCCATGATCCTAACTGCCAGTGATTCTGTCTCTGGGTTCTTTGCCTTTTCGTATACAGGAAATGAGATAGAGGAAGAGAGAAACTTTTTTTCCCTAAGAACTTGATTAAATTTGTACTTATTATCACCTTTTAATGGCTTTATAATTTTATTTATTTGGGTTTTTTTTTTTTTTTTTTGAGACAGGGTCTTGCTTTGTAGTTCAGGCTGGCACTGAGCTCACTGTGTAGCCCAGGCAAGCCTCGAACTCAGCAATCCTCCTGTCTCTGCCTCCCGAGTGCTGGGATTACAGGCGTGAGCCACCACACCTGGTTTTATTTGGGTTTTTTGAGATAGGATATCACTTTGTAGTTTAGGATGTTCTTGAATTTACAGCAGTCCTCCTGGAATGCTGGGATTAATAGTTGTGTGCCCTGCTCATGGTTTTGTACTTTTAGTGGTGAAGTATAAAGGATCTTCAAAAAATAAGTTAGTGAGCTGGTATGTAACTCAGTGGGAGAGTACTTTCCCTAGAGTGTGTGAGCCCTGGGTTGAATCCTCCACACCAGCAAAAAAAAGTTCATGTGGTTAATGAGTACAGTTGATACACTGATAGCAAGGCCAGAAAAAGTCACAGTGAAGCCTGAAGTTCAGAGAAGACTGCTAACTCTTACTTAGATTATTTTCTCCCTTTCCTCTCTCCTTTAGCTTTGGGAAGACAAGGAAGGTAAGAAGAAGATGAACAAGAACAATGCCAAAGCTCTGAGTACCTTGCGCCAGAAGATCCGAAAATACAACCGTGATTTTGAATCCCATATCACAAACTACAAGCAGGTGGGGTCCTGGGGGGACTTACTGAAGTTACTGTGGGAACAGCGGCCCTGGGGCTTTGAAGAACATTAGCAAATGGAAATGTGCTGAAAACGAAATCATGACTGAATTGTCAGGTGCAGGGGTGTTGTGGGCTCTGTTTGGCAGGCACTGGTAATTCTCTGGTTTCTCTTTATCCAGAATCCTGAGCAGTCAGCTGATGAAGATGCAGAGAAGAATGAGGAGGATTCAGAAGGTGAGAGAGGGCACCAGGTGTGGAAATAGCAACCATCTCCCATAGTTAGGTTTCATCAGCCTGGATTCTTAGTTACCTTTTAATCTTGCTCTTTAGCGTTTGAGCTTTTCTCTCCCCTTCTTGTCTACCAGGCTCTTCAGATGAGGATGAAGATGTGAATGGAGTTAGCGCTGCAGCTTTCTTGAAGAAGAAATCAGAAGCCCCTTCTGGGGAGAGTCGCAAGTTCCTCAAAAAGGTGGAGGTGAGAGCCAGGGTTAGACTGGGGATGATTTGCCTGCAAGAGACCTTAGGGTTCTCTTAAGACAAGAGGAAAAGACTCAGAACCCTGTGACTGAAAGGGTGGGACACAGTGCAGTCTGATTTGAGAATAGACTAGAGTGCTGAGTGAACTGGGACTGAAATACTGGGCCCATCTCCATCCTTAGGAAGGTGCGTGCCCTTGGGGAATTGTAACTTCTCTGGGTCCAATCCAGCTCTTGACCCTGAGTCCGTGAATAACACTTATTCTTGGGCTGGGATTTAGCTCAGGGGCATCACACCTGCCTTGCAAATGCAAGGTTGTGAGTTTGATCTCTGGTACTGGGGGGAAAAAACAGTTATTTTTGTTCTGTTCCCCAAAATCCCTGGAGCTTCTAGGAGCAGGAAGGACAGAGACCAGTCTCCTTGCTAAGTCTTTTTCCTTAAAGGATGAAAATGAGGACTCAGAAGATTCTGAAGACGATGAAGAGTGGGAGACAAGTTCCTCATCTTCTGAGACAGACTCAGAGGAGGATGAAACAAAGCAAACTGTTCTTGCCTCAAAATTCCTTAAAAAGTAAGAAAACAAGTGGGAAATGGGGAGGTAGTAGGATCAGTGGAAAGCCTCTGTCATCCTTTTTTTTTTTTTTTTTTTGCTTTTTGGACACAGGGTCTCGCTTTGTAGTTCAGGCTGGCCCTGAGCTCACTATGGTGCCCAGGCAAGCCGCAGCGAACTCAGCAATACTCCCGTCTCTGTCTCCCAAGTGCTGGGATTACAGGCGTGAGCCACCACGCCCAGCATTATATGTGGTTACCGAGGATTGAACTCAGGTCCTTGCGCTTGCAAGGCAAGCACCGGAACCACTGAGCTAACCCTCCGACCCATCCTTTTTTTTTTTGAGACAGGGTCTTGCTTTGTAGTTCAGGCTGGCCTCAAGCTCACTGTGTAGCCCAGGTGAGCCTCGAACTCACAGGAATCCTCCTGCCTTTGCCTCCCGAGTGCTGGGATTACAGGAGTGACCCACCACACCCAGGCTCATGGTGTATGGTTACCGGGGCTCAAACTCAGGACCCAGTGCTTGCCAGGCAGACACCAGAAGCAGTGAGCTAAATCCCCGACCCAATAGATTTTTGTTTTGGAACTTGGACAATGAATCATTGAAAAGATGACTGTAAAAGAAATGTACAAGGGGGCCAGAGGGTTAGCTCAGTGGTTCCGGCGCCTGCCTGGCAAGCACAAGGTCCTGAGTTGGATCCCCGGTAACCACATACAATGCTGGGTGTGGAGACTCACGCCCACCAACAATCAATACCACATACCACAGTGCTGGGTGTGGTGGCTCACGCCTGTAATCCCAGCACTTGGAGGCAGAGATAGGAGGATTGCTGAGTTCAAGGTTTGCCTGGGCTACATAGTGAGCTCAGAGCCAGCCCGAACTACAAAGCAAGACCCTGTTTTAAAAAAGAACTGTACAGGAACATGAACTACAATCCCAGTATTTGGGAGGCTGAAGGAGGAGGATCTGAAGTGAAGTTCAGGTCTTTTTCTTGCCTGGGCAATTTAACAAAATCCTTTCTCAAAATAAAAAGGGCTGGGGATAAAGCTCGGTAAAAAATTCCTAGGTTTAAGCCCCTGTACAGGGTTGTGGCTCGGGTAGTGGGAGAAAAACACAGGTAGTAAATCTATTGTTCCAGTTGTGGATCTCAGCCTGAAGATTTTTGGAAGAAGTGATCCATGGCTGGTGTCCTAGTTGACCTGTGCTATCTTAGTGGTGCTGTCTGCTTCTGAAGACCTAGTCTCCCCCTGGAGGCTCTGTGATTGGGGCAGAGAGAGAGTGACTTCTTTTTTTTTTTTTTTTTTTTTTTTTGAGACAGGGTCTCGCTTTGTACTTCAGGCTAGCTCTGAGCTCACTATGTAGCCCAGGCAAGCCTCGAACTCAGCAATCCTCCTGTCTCTGCCTCCCGAGTGCGAGAGCGACTTCTTTTGTTGGTGGCTTAATCGTTGGCTCCTTAGCTATGTATGAACTTTAGGACTGTAGGTGGCACCTTTAAGATACATAATGGGCTGGAGATTTAGCTCAGTGGTTCTGGTGCCTGC
>PVIC010055067.1:0-11150 GCA_004025085.1 Thryonomys swinderianus | reverse complement strand
GTCCTCCCAACAGCCTTGCTATAATTATCCCCATTTTGCAGGGAGAAAACAGAGGCCCAGAGAGATTAAGACGTCTAGACAAATTCCCCGCAGCCAGTAAGTGGGTGACCTGGGAGAACCTGTGCCCTGACTGTCTGGCATTGTCTAAATCCTTTCAGAAGTCTTTCAGTTCTTATAATCACTTCTGTGGTTATAACCCGTCATGGACAGAGAGAGGGAGGCCTCGGTTTCCAGGGAAGATGCCTCCAGCATACCAAGGGCTCTTGGCCAGCCCTTGACCTGGCTCTGCCAGGCTGGCAGGAGAGCGAGGCACTTCCAGGAGGGCCACGCTTCCCCCGAGTTCCTGTTCCCATGCCTTTGGCCTCCCTGGGTGGTGGGGGTGGCCTGCGGCTGGGCTTTTAACTGCCTGCTTCGTGGTGCCCAGTGAACTGGGTCTACTGTCTCGGGACCGATGCCACCACGCAGAACAGCACCAACTTGTGGTCCTGGCCTGCCGTCTGTCCAGGTGGGAGTGCAGGAGGCAGTTAGGGCAGCGTGGCAGGGGCTCCTGTTCGGCAAACCTCCCTGGTGCCTTCTGTTTTGGGGTGCTGGATTTCAGGGGAGGTTGCCTGAGGGCTGAAGTGTGGGGGAACAAGGGAGGCGACCCAGGAAGATGGAGCTTTGTGTGTGGACTTCATGCCATGCCGCCCGGGCTGGATCCTGTGAGCTTGAGCAGTCATCTCACTGCCAAGAGCCTCAGCGGCCCTCTCTACAGTGCACAGCTTTACTGCTGACCTCACAGGGTTGGCATGAGGGTGGATGAGTGCCCAGGGAGTGCATGCCTGAGGCCACCCTTGTGAGTGCCCATGAGGACGGGCCTTCCCTGGCGCGATTTTGCTCATGACCTCCCTCCTCGGCCAAGGCCTACGCCCCCCTCCCCGGGAGAGCTGACAGATGTCTGGGACCAGATACGTCCAAATGAGATGGCACTGCCACTCAAGGGCGGATTCCCCACTACTTAAACCTGCAGCTCACACGGCTGGAGTTGGCATTCCCCGCCCGTTTTCTTCTTGAATGGCACTGGTTCCCTTTTGTCTTGGGTATTCGCACAAAAGAGCAGCCTGTCCTTGGCAGGGGAGCCAGGTTCCCAGTGGCGAGGGCTCTCCTTCGGATGGGGGTGGCAGCCCTGCTGGCAGAAGGCGAGGGTGTGTGTGTGTGTGTGTGAGAGAGACAGAGGGCGTGGCTTTTCCCCGTCATGGTGATGGCTGGACTGGGCTTCTTTCTCTGTTTATTGGTATCGCTTTATATACACAGCAAGTCAAGTTTCGTGTTTGAAACAGGACTGCCAGGCCTGGGAGCTGCAGCAGGCCCTCTGGCATCCCAGTGTAGACCCGGGGGTCCCCCACCCCCAGGTCCAGTTCCATTTCCTCTTGGGGATGCTGGTGAGGGGCCTGAGTCCCGGCTGGAGTCTGACCTGGAGGGACTGTGCTTTCTGCTGTTTCTTACCTGCTCATACATATTTGCTTAGTCCGGGGCATCCATTGCTCCATCCATGGCAGTGAGGGGTGGCCCCTCCCAAGGGTACCAGGGATGCCATGGTGGCAGGACCAGGGAGCCGAGCCAGGCCGCCGTGCAGGTGTGGACGCGATGACCCTCTGGCCTGGCCCCAGAAAAGCCACAGTGAATAGCAGGGTGTGTGACGAACAGCCATAAAACACAGCTGTTCAACCCGACCAGGGAGGCCCACGCCCGGTCAGACTCCTCCTGAGGCCTGGCCTCTCTCGTGGAGGGTCAGGACCTTGCTGGGTCCATTAATCAAATGGTGAGGAACAGAAAATCCAAGAAAGTGGGGTCTCCTGAGGAGGGTGGAGAGAGCGCACGAGCTCTGGGAAGACTTCCATGTGGGGTTACAGCGGCTGATGAACTCAGGGAGACCCCCTCGCCCCTTCAGTGGGCTCTGCACGGAGTTCTTGAGGGAATAAATCAGCTTGTGTAGGTAAAAGGTACGGAAGTGCATGGTGGTTGGGGGCTGAATCGTCGCTCCATGTCGGAGCTGTAACACCGGCTCGGTGAAGCGCGTTGAGGGCCGCTTTGGCTTTGTGTTTCAGGTAGCTGCTGTGCTGTCGTCAGTGTGACCGTGGAAGAAGAATCCCCTTCCTGGCCGTCCTGCCGAGCTGCGCTCTTGACCTGACCTGAGGCTGGGCGGGGAGCCCCACCTACCCACGGCCCCCATCCCTAAGCAGGTTGGATTTGGTCTTGCTGATTTCAAATGCTGAACCAATGGGGGGCCGTGCTGGCTTTTGGTAGGTGGGTGCTCAGGCTGGCCGGCCTCTGCCCATGGCCCTCTGCCGGGCCTTGGAAACCAGAGGTGGCATGGGGTTGGTTGGAGCACTGGAGTCAGGGGTAAACCCAGGGGGTGTGGGGGTCCTCACCGGTCCTGGAGGCAGCCTGAGGGACACAGCGCACAGGAGGAAATGTGGGAGGTGACCCTGGGTGGCCCCCACCCTCAGGAACCTCCTGTCTCTGCAGGCTGCTGGCTCGACTTGGTGACACTGAGGGTGTGGACTGTCCAGCCTGGGGCAGCCTGGCTTTGGTAAGTGTTGAGCCCCCGGGGGGAGCCCACCAAGACTCGGCCGGCAGCTGAGCTAGCTGGGCATCGTGCCTGCAAGGCGGTGGGGTTGTCCTGGCCACAGTCTTCCCTTTCTGCTTTCCATGCATGTGGAGGGGCTAATGGGCTAAGGGCCGAGCCAGGTCCCCATCTGTCTCCCAGGCCCAGAAGGGCTGGCTTTGCAGCCCCCCCAGCCCCTGGCAATGGCGGACACTCCAGAGGCCCACGTCTGGAGTTAGCTGGTCATCCCCATCCACAAGCTGGAGGCAGCTGCCTACTCTTTCAGGCCCAGCTGCGTGGACAAGATGGTGCAGGCCCTTCTGCCATGGGCTGGGCCCAGGAGACCCCTGCCCTGCCAGAGAACTGGCCAGGAGATGCCGCAGGCTTGGCAGGGCGTAGCCTGAGGCTCCCTTAAGGGTCCCAGCTGGGTAGGGGGAGTGAAGTTCTTGCCCCGTGGGCTCTGTCAGGAACTTGGGGCTTGTGATAGGAGGCCCCTGCTGCCACCCGTAGGTTCCATCTTGGGGTATAGTTTATACAGCTCCCAGGAGCCCCCCAGAGAATGCCAGAGTCCAGTATGGAAGCTGCTTAGGCTTCAGGGTGCTCCCCGGGGCCCACTGTGGGGTGCCGACCGCTGGCTGCCTTTGCCGCAGACCCCGTGCCGTGGAGAGGCAGCCCCATGAAGGTGGCCAGCCATGCAGTGCTCCTGGAAGGCCGTGTTCCTCCTGGCGCTGGCCTCCATCGCCATCCAGTACACGGCCATCCGCACTTTCACGGCCAAGTCCTTCCACGCCTGCCCCGGGCTGGCAGAGGCGGGGCTGTCCGAGCGCCTGTGCGAGGAGGGGCCCACCTACGCCTATAACCTCTCTCGGAAGACCCACATCCTCATCCTGGCCACCACGCGCAGCGGCTCGTCCTTCGTGGGCCAGCTCTTCAACCAGCACCTGGACGTCTTCTACCTGTTCGAGCCCCTCTACCACGTCCAGAATACCTTCATCCCCCACTTCATCCAGGGCAAGACCCCGGCCAACCGGCGGGTCATGCTGGGGGCCAGCCGGGACCTGCTGCGGAGCCTCTATGACTGTGACCTCTACTTCCTGGAGAACTACATCAAGCCGCCCCCCGTCAACCACACCACCAACAGGATCTTCCGCCGGGGGGCCAGCAGGGTCCTGTGCTCTCGGCCCGTGTGCGACCCCCCGGGGAACCCCGACCTGGTCCTGGAAGAGGGGGACTGCGTGCGCAAGTGTCGTCTGCTGAACCTGACTGTGGCCGCCGAGGCCTGTCGCGAGCGCAGCCACGTGGTCATCAAGACGGTGCGAGTGCCCGAGGTGAGCGACCTGCGGGCTCTGGTCGAAGACCCCCGCCTGAACCTCAAGGTCATCCAGCTGGTCCGAGACCCCCGCGGCATTCTGGCGTCCCGCAGCGAGACCTTCCGCGACACGTACCGGCTGTGGCGCCTGTGGTACGGCACCGGGAGGAAGCCGTACAACCTGGACGTGACGCAGCTGACCACGGTGTGCGAGGACTTCTCCAACTCCGTGTCCACCGGGCTCATGCGGCCCTCGTGGCTCAAGGGCAAGTACATGCTGGTGCGCTACGAGGACCTGGCCCGAAACCCCATGAAGAAGACCGAGGAGATCTACGGGTTCTTGGGGATCCCCCTGGACGGCCACGTGGCCCGCTGGATCCAGAACAACACGCGGGGCGACCCCAACCTGGGCAAGCACAAGTACGGCACCGTGCGGAACTCGGCCGCCACAGCCGAGAAGTGGCGCTTCCGCCTGTCCTACGACATTGTGGCCTTCGCCCAGAACGCCTGTCGGCGGGTGCTGGCCCAGCTGGGCTACAAGATGGCCAGGTCGGAGGAGGAGCTGAAGAACTCCTCCATCAGCCTGGTGGAGGAGCGGGACTTCCGGCCCTTCTGGTGACGCGGTGCGCGGCGGGGTGGGGCTCGGCGGGCCGGTTGTGACGACGCGGACCGTTTCTAACTGCTGCCTTATTTCCCAGCCCAGCCGTCCCGTCCTGCCCCTGCGTCCTCCGTGGCCCCCGCCCGTCCACTCCCGCCTGCCTCTCTTTGTCTCTGAAATTTGCACTATGTCTCGGAGGGGAACCCCGGGCGCAGAGGGTGTGAGGAGGGGGACGGCCCCCCATGCAGACACACAGGTGTTGGGTCTCTCGGTGGACCGTGACAATGTTTACAAGCACCCCGCTCACGCGCTCACACACGCACACGGGCACCGGTGGGAGAGGCGCACCGAACCGGCCTCCGAGCTCCGGGAGCGGACGAGGGTGGGGTGGAGCCTGCGGCCTTGCACTCTTATTCTGTAGGTAAGGGGATGAAAACGAAAGACCACCTCTCGCTAACGTAGGAAAGGGGTCTCTCCCTCCCCTCCCTGCTTCCCGCCCTGACACCCACCTTCTCCCTTAGAGCAGAGATGCCGCCCCTCCTGCCGCCCTTGCCTCTGGGGAGCAGCTTCTAACTGTGAGGTGAATGTGGCCCTTGTTGATCTTCGCCAGTCTGTGGTGATGCTGTCTGTCTGTCTGTCTGAGTCTTGTGGCTGCCCCTGGACCGGTGATGATGAATGAGTCTTCTGATTATGAGTTTCTGGTTGATCTCGGGGTTCATCTGTGAAATTTCTCTGTGCCAAAAAGAAAAAAAAAAAAAGTGGATCAGTTTGTTAAATGAACACTGAAATGCTTTATCTGTGTTTTCTGTAAATAAAAGTGTGCAATAGTATCTGAGTGTGGTCGTGGCTGTTCTGAGCGGCCCGGAGGGGACCTCGGCAGGGTCTGGTGTTCCTGGGAGGTGGGGGCGGGGATTAAACCGCAGTGATGACTTTCAGAAGGCTTGTCACCCTCGACACTGAGCCGCTGCTTCTCTTCCCTGATAAGGCGGGGAAGTGAGGGACATTTGACAAGTTGTGCTGCCGGAAGTAAGGACAAGGTCCTGCTTCTTTCCTGTTTCCTCTCTAGTTGGGGGTCTGGGGCTGGCAGATGGGGAGGGGGACGCTCAGAGGGTGGGTGGCTCAGCGCAGTCTCTGCTAAGTGACCGTCCTGGGAGTATTTTCACGGTGGGTATAGGTTGCCTGGCATCTCTGCGGGCCGAAGACCGGCCGCATTTACTTCCCTCCCATCCTTGGCGGTCAGCAGCTTCCTCCAGGCAGCTTCCCCAGCTCTTTTTATAAGAAAGCAGCTGGTTCCTGGGGGTGGCCGGAGGTCATGGCTTTGCTGCCTGGGACAATGGGAGGGCCTGGTGGTTGGACGCTCAGTCGGAAGGAAGGCTTCCTGAGGATACTTGGCCCTGGCCCTGGGCTGTATTGTACAAGCCAGGAAGATGTAGACTCAGGAGCCAGAGCCAATGCTTAATAGGAGCCTGATCAAGAGAGGCCATTTCCCTTTTCTTTTTAAAAATTTTTTTATTGAAGTAAAATATACACAACAAAATTTTCTGTCTTAGCCATTTGTACGTGTATACTTCATTGAGTACATGCATAATACCTGCAGCAGTCACTTCATCCCTCTCCGCAGCTCTTAAAGTGAAACGGGAGTCTGTACCCATTGTACAGCGACTCCCACTATCCTCTCCCCATCCTGGCAGCCATCACTTTCTGTCTCTATGATTTGATTACTCCAAGGACTTTGTATAAGTGGAATCCTACAGTATTTCTCTTTTTTTGTAATTATTTATTTCACTTAGCACAATGTCATCAAGGTTGATCCATATTTGAATGTGTCGGGATCTCCTTTTTTCAAGGATGAATGGTATTCTAATGATACATCGGATTTTGTTTATTCATTCAGCCCTCAGTGGGTGTTTGGGTACATCTGTATTTTAGCTTTTGTGATTACAAAACTGTGAATGTGGGTATACAAATATCCTAGATCCCACCTTTAACTGAGTTTGGTGGTACATGCCTGTAATCCTAGCAGTCTGGGAGGCTGAAACAGGAAGACCCCCAAGCTCAAGCCCAGCTTGCGCAACTTAGTGACTTAGTGATATCTTCTTTCAAAATATAAAGTAAAAAAAAAAAGCTCATGATATATATCAGTGCATGATATATATCAGTACTGGGCTTAATCCCCAGTACTGAAAAAAAAATTCTGCCTTTAGATTATTTGGCAAATAATCTAGAAGTAGGGTGGCAATTTCATTTTGAGGAGCTAGCCTACTGTACTGTATTGGTCACAAAATGCCTGACACACACAGTTCAAAGGAGGAAGTGGTTTATGCTGGCTTGCGATTGCTGGGGTTTCAGTCCATGGTTGGTGGCTCCCAGGCAGAAATGACGTGGTGGGAGGGCATAGTGGAGCAAAGCTCAACAAAAGGCATCTAGGAAGCAGAGAACAGGGGGAGAGCCTGAGAAGAAGGGGCCAGGGACCAGATACAGTCCCCAGGTCGCCTCTTCCCACAATCCACCCCAGACACCCAGAAATGTGTTCGACGAATCTCCTGGACAGCTCCCAAGACAGTCAAGTAGTCATCAAGATCAATCACCATATGTATCATTTTACATTCCCACCAACAGTGCACACAGGCTCGTTTCACATCTTTGTAGCACATAACTTCATCTCTTTGATAGACACCTTCATGGGCATGAGGTTGTAAACTAAGTCATTTTCTTTCCTTCTCAACAGATATATGCTGTTCAGGTTTGGTGTGGTGGCTCCCAGATATCAGCAGCCCTGGTTCTTTTCCATGTGGTTGCTGCTTCAACTTCCTAAGATGTCCTTGGATATAGGACCTAAGATAGACTGCTGGTAATGGGGAGGAAAAAAGTGGCAAGGGCAGTGTCCTTCTGCCACATGTAAACATATCTCCAAAGTCATAGACATCAATTCTACTCATGTCTCATTGGCTAAAACCTGGTCACATGGCCACATTTAGCTGCAAGGGATTCTGTGGAATGTAGTCTTTTGTCTTTGTGGTCATAACTGCTAAGGTGGCTGATGAGGCCAAAGCTGATCACTCCAGGCTTCCTGGTTCTCTGCCTGGAGACACACTTTTCTCCACCCCTGGCTCATCAGAGTTGCTCCTCCAGCCAGGTCAAGGGAAACTTGACTTCTCAAGTTCCTTCACTGAGCCTTGGGGAGGGAGGAACTGGAGAAGGCTGAGTAAAGCTTTCTTATTGGTGGGAGAGGCAGCATAAAGGCACAGAGCAGGAAGCTGGATGCTGGTACTGTGCAGGGTGCAGGTGGGGATGTGTGGTGTAGACCAGGCCCCAGATCTTGTCCTCAGCTTCTCAAACTGGGAAATGTTGCCAGTTCACCAAGGAAGTTTAACTTGCAAGGAATTTATTTTGATGATTAAACCTATGAGACAACCAAAATCCAGAGCACTTTTCTGCTTTTATGATAAGATAAAACTTGTAGTGTAGCTTGCAGCCCTGGCTCCTGCTACCTCATGCATCATCCTTCCCTTTGCTCGTTATTCTCCCTATTTATTTTCCAATACCTTGATAACACCGGGGTAGATTTTTGCAGCGACAGCCCTCCATTTGCTCCTGCCTTCCGCAGTGAGGCTACTGTTGTGATTTATATCTGGATGTTCCCTAAAGCCTCATGTGCCCAAAGGTGATTGGATTAAGGGGACCTTATGGCTAGAGGTGATGTTAGGAGGTGGGGCCTGGTGGGAAGAGGTGGAAGAGTGGGGTCCTGATATGGAAAGGTCTAAACTCCCTTCCTTGTTCCTCACTTCCTGCTGTCAACTTCCTGTTCATCATGCTTGGAGCAGCTCTCCTCCGCCAGTCCTCTCTGTCATGCTGCTCTGCTTTGGAGCCAGCTGACTATGAAACCTCTACAGACTGTGACCCAGAACAGATCTTTCCTTCCTTAAGATGTAAGTGTTCAGTATTTTGTTCCAGCAATGAGGAAAGTAAGCAAGACATATACCATGAGGTGGTGTCCTCTCACTGACTGTGGGCTTAGTCAGGGGGTCTCGCTTTAGGTCAGTGGATTAAGAACAGGTACAGAGGTGTGAAGTATGGTGACCTTTGGAAGCTTCCAACTCCATGTAGAGGGAGCCCCAAGGCAAGTTGCTAATAATGAACCCAAGGGCCCCAGCCAATGACCAGTGACAACCTGCTTGGATGCTGGAGTGGCCGGGTTGAACCCAACCAAATAAAAAGGTGGTTGTTGCTGAGTGTGGTGGCATCTGTAGTCTCAGTTACATAGGAGACTGAGGCAGGAGGACCCCAAGTTCAAGAGCAGCCTGGACAACAGGATCAGCCTCAAAATAAAGTAAACAATAAAATAAAAAGTGCTGGGGTATAGCTAAGTAACAGTGCTGCCTAGTGTGTGTGAGGCCTTATATTCAATCTCCAGTACCCCCCCCAAAAAAAAAGTTGTTTTAAGCTGTGACATTTTGAAGTGACATTTTTGTTGCACAGCAGAATTTAACATACACGTGCCATTTTCTGTCCTGCAGCAGGTCTTTTTAGAAAGGCTCCTTGTGCCTGGGTTGTTCCTATTCCTTCTAGTTAATAGACTGAGTCTGGGTCTCAACTTAGTTATCAACACTTCCTTGGTTTTACCAGATCAGTTATCCTAATAACAGGCCCTGGAAAGACGGTTGGTTGTATATCCTATATATCCTGATCATAGGCTCTTTTGACACCACGCAGACCTCCTTTATTGTGTTCGCCACAGTGTTAGTCACACTTTTTATGATAGGACCTGGCACAGGAGAGTGTCCAATAAACACTGGTTGACTGACTAGAAGAACAAAGAAAGCAGGTGCCCCTGTTGGGTGGCAGAGCTCCTTGTCTGGCCTTGTTGGGTGGCAACAGGGCCTCTGATGAGGACTGGATGAGGCTGAAGCAGCTACGGCCCTTGCGGGCTGTTGCTGGTATGATACAGGAAGTTGGCTGGCCTGAGTTTCGTGCCAAGCATGCACACCCGCCTCTGAGTGCCAGCTCTCAGGCCAGCATGGCACTCCTGTTTGCCGTGATGCCTTGCTCATTTGCTTTCCACTTAGTCTCCAAGGCCGACAGCCTGCAGGAGGATGGCGGTGAGCGAACACTGTCCAGGACTTAGCGTTTACCGAGCCCGTGTCCCCCCTGTTAGTCATTGGCAAGGTCTAGCCGGGGGAAATAGCTTTAGGGTCCCACGGGGAGCTTCCCAGGGCCGGAACAAGTCCGCACAGGTGGATGGTGGGCTGGGGGCCTCTGGGGAGTCCAGCTGCGGTCGTCAGCTGTGTGGTCCCCTGGTGACTTTGTGTCCATGGCCATTGAGCTGGGAGGTTCACTCCCAAGTTGGGGTCTGGCGGGCCTGGGAGTTTGCCGAGGGCCTTCGGGGGATGTGGGACAATTCCCAAGGCCCCTCAGGGCTCTAAGGGTGCCGTCTCGCCCCTGCCTGATTGCACTTTGCGTTTCCCGGAGTTGCCATCTGCTATGACTGGGACTGAATCCGATCTTCTCAATCTTGGGAACCACCGTGCCAGACAGCATGGTTTAGGCTCCCGTCCCGCCTCTGCCTCCGCTGGCTGGCGACCTCGGGCACTTACCCTTTGCGAGCTTTCGCGTCCTCATGTGCACGGACTACTCACCCCGAGCCCTGGCTCTCGGGTGCTCTAGGAAGACCCTGCGCGGTGAGGCGGTCATTCAGGTCACTCGGGGGCACCAGGTACACAGTGGGCGCTCCTCCACTGCGACTCACAGCCGCTTCCCCCTCAGCATCACCGCTTTACCCTCAGTGCCCGGAATATGACAACTGCTCTCTGATCGTTTGTTGAATATGTACTTTCTGGGGCGAGTTCTTCAATTCGAACTGCCCACGCACAGCGTCACACCTGAGTAAACCGGCGCAGCAGCCAGTGATTTCCTTCGTTAGCGAAGGCCTCGGGCTGAGGCCAGCTACGGGAGACATGCAGGTTCAGGCAGAAATGCCCGCAGAGCGAGAGCCAAGCGCAGGGACGAGCGGGGGCCAGGCCCTCACGGGGCAGAAGTGGGCTGAGCTAACCTGTTTTGCTCTGTAGCTTCCGGGAGGAATGGCCTCTGGGGTGAGCGCACGTCAGCTATGTAGCCTGCTCCCAGGTCAGACGGCCTCGATCTTCCCGCCCCCTTGACACACTTACCTCTGCTGCTTCTCCGTTCACAAAGCGAGGGGCTTGGTCTCTGTGTCTCCCTTCCTCTGTGGCCAGTGTGAGAGGTTCAGGGTGGAACTAGACTTGGCTGTTCCGGCTCCCTGGGTTGAGTCTGGGCACAGCTAGCTGAGCACACCCACCCGTGGCACACAGCAGTGCTCCGAAGGCCAGCGCGCTTTCCTCCTGCACTACTTCCAGCCGCTTTCCTTCCCAAGTCACACCTCAACCTTCAGTCTCCCTGGCCGGGGTTGGCTGTGGGCAGCTGGCCATGGTTTTGGAGACTGTGGTTTTGCTAACGCTCTGTCTAAAGCGTTGCGTGTGGGAGCGTTGAGAAACATCCGGGAAGAACGGAAAATCCACAATTTAGGTGACAGGAGATATTGTTCGGTTGCCTCTTGCTGGATACGTCAGTGATCTTCCCAGAGCCTCAATGTTCTGCCTGTAGTCTGGGGACAAGGAATAAAAAGAGTGTATTTCCTACAG
>PVIC010055066.1:0-11350 GCA_004025085.1 Thryonomys swinderianus | reverse complement strand
TTTTTCATTTTTTGAATCTTTGACTTTGAAATAGTTGACAAGGGGGTAAATTCCCAATTCAGAAGTTTTATGAGGAAGGGTCCATTAAAATCTTGATACTTCCTCCTTCTTAGCAACTTAGTGAAGCTTAAGTGGCACATCATGTGTCTGGGGGACTGCAGATCAGTGACATCAAAAAAGAAAGAAAACTTTTATACCTAGTTATTTGGCTCTACCTGTGCAAAAGATGGATAAATCCTAGATTATCATAATCTTAATCTGGGACCAACTCCAAAGGTAGCTACACTAAATCAAGTAAATCAAATACAGGACCCTCAAATGCACTATGCATATAATTGACCTGAAACTTTCTTTCCTCTCTGTAACAACTGGCATGGGCCACATGACATGAAGCAGAATATTTTTATCTAACAAGGTCAGCATCAAATCTTCACAGTTTAGACTTAGAGTTATGCAAACTGCCCTAGTCTCTGCTACAATATAGATATATTGATCATTTAATATTAGAATATCACATTTCTGAGTATTTTTTTACAATTGGATTTTCCTCACATCATTTAAGGAAGTGTGAAATATATAGTAGGAAAGTTCATTGACTCATTTTCAGTGAAGGTTTTTGGGTATACTACTCTCAATAATATCACAATATCACCATCAGTGAAAAGATAAGTTGTTTTATTTTGTATGTCTATTAGGGTAAAAGAAATACTATGACTTTGAAGTCATTGGCACTGCTAACAGACAACCAACAACATGGGAAAAAAATTACTAGCTGTTTATCAGACCAAGCGCTATTATCAACAATATATAAAGAATTTAAACAGATCAGCCTCCCCAAGTTTAAAGACCCAATGCAAAAATGGGCATCTGAAATGAACAGACACTTCTCAGAGGCAGAAGTCAAAGCAGCTAAGAAACATGAAGAAATGTTCAACATCACTGGCCATTAGAGAGATGCAAATGAAAACAACACTGAGATTTCATCTCACTCCACAAAGAATGGCCACAATTACAAAATCAACCAAGGATCTATGCTGGCGAGGCTGTGGGGAGAAAGGAACCCTTCTCCACTGTTGGTGGGATTGCAGACTTGTGCAACCATTGTGGAGATCTGTGTGGAGATTTCTCAGAAAACTAGGACTAGGGGTCCCATTTGACCCTGCTATCCCCCTGCTAGGAATATACCCCAAAGAATTTAAAAACTCACATTGGAAAGACAGATGTACACCCTTGTTCATAGCAGCTCAGTTTGTGATAGCTCAATCCGGGAAACAACCCAAATGTCCATCAGCTGGAGAGTGGATAAAGATTTTTTTTTAAATAAAATGGAGTATTGCTCTCCCATAAAGAAAGACAAGATGGATTCATTTATGTGCAAATGGAGACAGCTGGAGGACATGCTAATGAGTGAAATAAATTGATCACAGATAGGCAAATACCAGACCTTCTTTGATATGAACACCTCTAAAAGCAAATGAGCTCTAGAAAGTATGACAGTTTTTGTAGAATGAGAAATTTCCATAGGAAATTTGGTGTGGGGATGTAATGAGGGAAAGGAATAAATAGGATTCTGAAAGAAAATAAAAGAGCATGTATATAGGGGGTGGGGAGGTGTGAGTGGGTGGGGATGTGGGTCAAAATGAGAATTGACTTTTCTCATATATTGGTACAAATTCCCCAATGGTATGTGTGATTGTGAGATGTATATAAATTGTACCAATAAAGAATTCAATTTAAAAAAAAAGAAATACTGTGAGTCTTTTACAACTGAATAACCTTTTTACATATTTCTGCGTGCTAATATTACCTGTGTATTGAATAATACACATGAATGTCAGGTTTGAATCAAAGCGGGATTAAAGAAAGTTTGGTGTCAATCCCATTCGTGGATTTTCTTTCTCTTCTTTTATCTCATTTATTTTGTCTTTTTAAAATTTTCTTATAGATTGAAATAAGGGTCTTTGCACTGCAGTGTATCCTCAAATGTTGTTGTTTGTTTGAGACAGGATCTTACTAAATTACGGAATTGCCCAATCTGGGGTTGAATCTGCAATCTTCCTGCTTCAGCCAGCCAGAATTCCGTTATGACAGGCATTTCCCAATGTGCCCTTCTGCTTTCTTCCTCTTATGTTAGTTACTATGTGTAACAATCCAGAAAGTTTTGGGAATAGAAAAAAATGTTAGTGTGGAGTTTGTTGTAAGACCCAGTAGAAGAATCCCAGCCTAGGCCATTAAATTCATGCCTTCTTCTGAAGATACATTTCTTTTCTGAGCAACAGTTCCTGGCTTTCTAGAAATCTCTTATATAGAAAGAGTACCTAGTTGAGGAAAAGTGACATGGGATTCTAGCTATTCATTTAAAGCAGTGTTATCTGAGCCTGTGAGCCATGAAGCTGAATACTCCATACCACATTTACCTTGAAATGATATATAACAAATCACAAGTATATTGTATAAGCACACCATCCAAGTCCATTGGACAATAAGCTCTACACTGTCTCCTCCTATGTTCATCTATTTCTTGTGGTATTTCTGTACACCCAGTAAACCAGAAAGTAAAAATCTCCAACTTGGTTTTCAGAGGATTTTGCTTGATTTTCTGCCATCAACTGTACATAGATCACTGCAGAATTTCAGTCCCACTTAGTTTTGTCCCTGAACAAAATAGTTATAATAGGAAATTCCGCAAATGGGCAGAACTTCAAGCGGCATATTTAACTTTCATTTTGGCTCAATGGAAAGACGCTTACAAATTCGCTGTTTCGTGAACAATTACCTTTTGTGTAGAGCGGTGCAATTAGGAATTTGAACAGTGTAGGACTAGAAGATAGTGACAAGAAGATGTAAGAAAAATGAAACAAATTTATTGGAATGATTTTTTTTTATCATATGTGTACTTACTATGCACCTTCTACTTTCAGAGAGGCGAGATCATATTCTTCTGTCTCTGTAGTGAGTTCATATAGAAACTGGCAATGGGCTCCAGAGAAATTTGATAATGTAAACTTCTCTCACAAAAGCTGACTTGGCCACTACTGCTGCTGAAGGTTAAACTTGCAGTGAAGACCAACGATGAACTACCAATAAGGGGTCCGCTTTATCCCACTGGACTTCTTGTCTCCTGGAAAAGGCAGTAGTTTATTGACACAGGAAGAAAAATGATTCCAGAAGACAAGTAAGTTGAACATAGTTTCTCTTAATTAGTTCTGGATTATTTACAATTAGTTTTCTGAACTGATTAAATTTTAAAACGATTCAGTTTTTGCAGGAGACACTAGATTCTTGTAGCAAGAAGTGGTAAAATGTTTCTGTCACAGCTCAGTAAATTAGCTTTTTGAAAATATATTGAGAATACTTCAATTAAAATTTATGTTTGTTTTATTTTGCTTTAGGATACTGCAACATTGTATAAATAGTTTTGACCAGATCTCAGGATCTTTAAATAGCATAGAAACAAAGATTTACATTTATTTTGTACATTATATGTACAGACAGAAAATTGACCATGTTTATATTTGTTTCATAAAACAGTGCCGAATTTTTAAATTGTATTTTATGTGTCCTTGGTATTTATTTTACTTTTTATGTTAGATTAAGGTTTTTTTTTTGTCTTACTGGTGTAGAACAGGTAATCATTTTGAGCTTTCCTACTTTCTACTTTTAACTTCAATAACATACTGAGTCCACTTTTTCCTTAAATATTAATGAAATAATTTTAGAATAAACATTAATTTTATTTATTACACACTGATTCACTGATAGAAAAAAACAATATTTTATGACTGTTGGTTTATATATTTTAGGAGATGTGCTACTAAAATAATTCTGCAATAAATTTGTGTATTTAAAAAATGATTATTCTTAACATAAAAATTTAGTTCATCTCTATTTCTCCTCACAGAATTCCTGTTGATTCTCAAAATAATGAACTTAGGTCATCAAGATAACATTAAATTTTGTTAGTTCCACCTGCCTAAGTTGGTAAAGATTTTCATTAGAGGAAAAAAAAAATTTTAGTAGAATAAATGCAAGAAAAACAAAATTTTGGAACTTAAAGCCTCATTTTTATAATATCTTATTTTGGAATAACGAAGAAAACACTAGATATACTTCACATGTCTCTATAAACTTGCATTTTTTAGCAAAAACATTTCTGAACTCTTTGAGAGATTTGTATCATTAGCACTAGTGAATTCCATGACATTTTATGAATTATAGATTATTTTATTTAGTTTCAGAGTTCCACTCTTGAGTAAACACCCACATGTGATAATACTGGCTTCTAAGATCCAACTTAAACTTGGCTAAGACACTCAATTATGAATGAATTCATAATTTGGCTTTATGGTGACTCAGTGACCTCATTTGTAACTTGAAGTGTATGTCAAAACACTGCCAGGAGTATGATGATATCACGGGTTGCAGAGTTTTCTAGGGCACTGTCCAACCAGCATATGAAAGATAGCTGGTCTCAAGAGCAAACTATCAGGATGTTAACAAGGAAGAAATTCTTCAAACTTGAAGAATTAAAATTAGCAATCAATCTAGAAACTACAGAAAATGTTAACTTGCAATACAATATCTAATTCAGTGATCCACCTATTTCTTTATATGATTTTTATGGCTTTCCACGCGTATCTCTTGTTGCCTCAGTATTGTTTAGATGAACACGCAATGTTGGACTTAGCATCAACTAACTTGATGATTGCCATGTGAAAATCAACATTTCTTACCGAAGTCCCTACACCAACAACTTCATCACTCAGTGTTGTAGCATGATTTTCAAGTCCAGGTATACATACATTTAAAAGCAAGAGGGGCATACGTCCTTCAAATTGATTTCACAGATGTGCTAGATTTGCCCAAATTCTTTTATTCAAATCGTACATACCCCAATCACTATACAGTGGTAAAGGAAATATTAACAGAAATCTTATCCTTTATTTAACTTATTTTTAAAAAGAGCTGAAGAACAACAAAAAGGTGACTGTATTCTTTTCATTCTATTGAAGAACTTTAACTTTTATTTAAAATGATTTGCCTTTTAGCTGCTCCTTGGCTCATTTCTAACATTTCAAAAAAGCCTGGAAATTCAAGAATTTGAACACTTAACTTGATTCTTTTTGCAATCTGCCTTTTGAGATTATGGAAACTCTGATTCCTTTCTCTTACTTCTGGACAGGAGCAGACAGAAGAGAATGGTGAGTGACTTAGATTTTAGTGAGCAGGGGATTTAAAAAGTGAACGAAACAAATTTTGTGAAATAGGAAATATTCAAAGGGAAAGTGGTAGGGGAAAGTAATGAGGGGAAAGAATAAATATGATAAAAAAAGAAAGCATATGTATATAGGGGGTGAGGAGCTGTAGGGTGAGTAGGGATTTTGGTAAAAATGAGAATTAACTCGTCATATACTAGTACAAATTTCCAAATGTTGAGTGTGATTGTGAGCTGTATATAAAATCTACCAATAAGAATTCAATTTTTAAAAAACTAAACAAAAACAAAAACTCAGAAACTGCCTCAAACCAGCTGGTGTGACTTTTCTCAGTTTCAGAATCTAGCCTCATGTAGGTGAGAGGTTGAACTGCACCTCCCTTCAGTTACAATAAGACTTCTGTCATTTTTTTGATGAGTCTCAGAACCAACATAATCCCAACTGCATCCTAAGCCTTAAACAATAAGACTATGAAATGATAAAGCAAAAACTCTAGGATAGAACCTTAACAATAATAAATTTTAAAATGTTTCCTCTTTTATTAAAAAAAAGGAGAGAACTAAGAGTATCTGGCTGTCAGACCAAATGAAAAGGGGATACAATGAAAAATACTTATGTTATGCCAAAGATGGGATTGGAGGTTATAGCCTGAGGGAGTGATTGATCCTTTCCTTTAGTTGGAATGCCTAGTGCTTTGGGTGTTAGGGACCCAGAGGATAATTTTACCCCCACATAAGGACAATTTGGCCAAAGTGACCTTCATACGGATTTCTGTTAATTATTACAGATTTCCAATTCCTTTCAGTGCTGTGGTCACAGAGAGGGTGGGGAGAATGCCTTAGCAGGCAGCATATTTTGTACAGTTTCCAAGATTCTCCAGTCTTCCTGCCAGGAGACAAGCTTCCCACAAGCTCTTAATTGCCTCTACATTTTATCACAAATAATGTGAGACTAATGCAAAATGAAAAGCAATCATCCTTTTCCTTAAAATATGATAATGTAGTGGGAAGAGTACGCATTAAAGAATTCCAAAGAAGCCAAGCTAGCACATCTTTATGCTTGTTTGCTTGTGATCTGTGGGAGGAAAAACTCTGATACTATCTACTCTCACTTCAGTCTGGCATTACGGTACTTGTGTGTTGGGAGGGTCCTGGATATTTGTTCCAGAGGCCCTGATCCCAAGGGCTCCAAGCACATTCTCTACCTTGGATGGGGATTTGGATTTTGAGAAGGCAAAATAGGTTTGAGTATGATGAGAGGTAGGTGAATGGGACCTAAGGACTCTCATTGGCATCATTTCTATTGATCAACAAAAGGTGTTCTGGGTGTTCTCACGTTGAGGTCCCCTGTGAGCACAGCATGGAAACCACTGTTGTACTGGTGACTTACAAGAAGATGAAAAAAACCAGCCTTTCCAGTGGGGTGGACAGTTTTCTATGAGTAATTGGATGATAGATAAATGATTAAGAAGCATTACATTTCCCATAATTGTCCACGAGATGACTAGAAAAAGAGGAATAAAATAAGGTAATGTTAATTGTTGTCTGGCATTCTGGTTCTGTGACACAGGGCAAAGTGCTTTATGTCTTAAACAGTAGCTACCTATTCAAGGATATTCCTCTTTAAAATAAGGCTTAATAATGCACATCATGCCTGTTACCTGACAGATGGTATTGTATTGTGGTGATGAAATTTAAACTCAACTTGACTGGTTTTGAATTTGTTCTCTAACACTTACTTACTGTGATGTTTGCCAAGTTCCCCAGTTTTCTTAAGGCCTTGTTTTTTCAATAGAGCTGTGAAAAAGACTGAATAAAATAATCTATGTATAGTTGAGTGTAACTATCTGTGACATGTAAAGAAATTATTCAGTAATTGTTAACTGCTGCTGTTAACTAATACCTCATTTTATTTGGATAGAAAATGATTTTATTCAGTAGAAAAAAAATTGCCTAAATTAGGATTCCATACAACCACTTTCGTTTGAGACATTTTTCATTCTTACTTGAAAAATCAGTTATATACCATACTATTTCTGTAAAGTCAGGCTATAACATTTATTTTTTTGTTGAGCAGAATCCCATGTCATTGTTCTGAACATTGCTGTGAGTCTGCTGTTATTTTCGTGATGCCAACTTGCACTGTAGCTCTGATTAGTTTTGGGTTTGTTTTATGCTTTTGAAAATGCCATCCCTTCCATAGTTAAATTGTCAACTGTTACTTCTCATCAGTGTCCTTTTATGTATCATTAATGACCAGGATTGTTCTCATATCCTGTCATCAGTCATATATAGATGTTGTTCAAAGAGATAATTAATATATTTGAAAACTGCCTATTAAAAAAGAATACTAGTGGGCTGGAGGGTTAGCTCAGTGGTTCCAGTGCCTGCCTCGCAAGCGCAAGGTCCTGAGTTTGATCCCCAGTAACCACATATAATGCTGGGCGTGGAGACTCATGCCCACCAACAATCAACACCGCATACCACAATGCCGGATATGGTGGCTCACGCCTGTCATCCCAGCACTCGGGAGGCAGAGACAGGAGGATTGCTGAGTTCACGGCGGCTTGCCTGGGCACCATAGTGAGCTCAGGGCCAGCCTGAACTACAAAGCGAGACCCCTTCTCAAAAAAAAAAAAAAAAAGAATACTAGTATAAGGATAGAAATAGAGATGAAGGACCACAGTTTTTTTTTTAAATTTTAATCTTTATTGGTACATTATATATACAAATCAAGATCACACAGAATATTGAGAATTTATACCAGTATACTATGTAATTTAATTATATTATTTCCCACTCCTCCACCCACCCTACAACTCCCCACCCCCTATATACATGTTTGCTTCCCTCTTTATTAATATTATATTTTTTTCTTCTCCTTGTTACTTACCCCTACACCTCATTTCCCTTTGAATATTTTCTATTTCACAGTTCCTACCATATATTTTAGAGCTCATTTACATCTTCAATTTCTCATACCAGAGAAAAAATATTATATTTACAGATCTGTGACTTATTTATTTCACTTATGAGTATGTCCTGAAGGTACATCCTTTTGATTATAAGTGACTCAAATGTATCATTCTTTATGGCACAGTAATACTCCATTTTATAGAAAAACCACATCTTTTTATCTAGTCTCCAGTTGAAGGCATTTGGGTTTTTTCCAAAAATGCACCTCATCTTTGACAAAGGAGCCAAATATCCTAAATGGAATAAAGATAGCCTTCTTTAACCTATAAACATGGGGGTACATATGTTGCTGTGATATAAATCCTATCATTCTTTTATGCACATACCTAGCAGGGAAATAGCAGAGTCAAATGGGATCTCTGATCCAAGTTTTTTGAGAAATCTCCGCACTGATCTCCATAGTGGCTGTACAGTCTACATTCCCACCAACAGTGGAGAAAAAATTCCTTTCCCTAACAGCCTCACCAGCATTTGTTGCTGGTTAATTTAAAGATAGCAGCCATTCTTTGTGGAGTGAGATGGAATGTCAGTGTTTTCATCTGCATCCCTTGAATGACTAATGATGTTGAACATTTCTTCATGTTTCTTAGCTGCTTTTGCTCTTTCCTCTGAAAAGTGTCTGTTTATTTCAGATGCCCATTTTTGAATTGGGTCTTTAAATTGGATGGTTTTTATAAGTTTTGTATATTGTAGACAGTAGCCCTTTGTCTCAGAAACCACTGGTAATTTTTTTTTTCACAATTTGTTGGTTGTCTTTTAGTGCTGTTGGCATTCTTTTGCTGTTAGAAGCTTTTCAATAGGATGAAATCTCATTTGTTGATTTCTTCTGTTACTTCTCTTGCTATAGAGGAAATTCATAGTCTTTCCCTAATCCAGAGTCTCCAAGAGTTCTACCTAACCTGTTCTGCAGCAGGTTTAGTATTTCTGTTCTAATATTTAGGTCTCGAATCCACTTTGATTTTAATTTAGTACTCGGTGAAAAAGTTAAGTGTAGCTTTAGTCTTTAGCAATTTAAGATGCAGTTTTTCCATCAGCATTTACTAAAGAGGCTATCGTTCCTCTATTTAGGATATTTGGCTCCTTTGTCAAAGATAAGGTGGCTAAGTGTACTTGATGTTGATTCTGGAATTTCTTATCTATGCCCTTGGTCCTCAGGTCTGTTACTTTGGCAGTACCATACTGTTTTTATCACAGTGGCTTTCTAGTATAGTTTTCAATAGGAGATTGACATCCCCTTGTTTTCTAGAATTTTGTCATTCTTGGTCTCTTGTGGTTCCAGATGAATTTTTGCATTATTTTCTCTGGATCTATGAAATATACTGTTGAAATTTCAATTGGTATTGCATTGAATCTATAGAATAGTTGTGGGAGTATAGATATATTGACAATATAGTTCTTTCTATCCAGGAACAAAGGATGTGTTTCCGCTTTCTGATATCCTTTTCAATCTTCTTTTTCAGAGTGTTATAGTTTTCAGAGTAGAGGTCCTTCACCTCCTTTCTTAGATTGATTCCTAGTTATAACTTTTTTTGTATACTATTGTCACAGGGATTGACTCCTCAATATTTCTTTCAGTGAGTCTGTTGTTTGTGTATAAAGAGGCAATTGATGTTTTTTTGTTCGTTTGTTTTCTTGTTTTTTTTGAGACAGGTTTGCACTTTGTAGTTCAGGTAGGCTCTGAGTTCACTATGTAGCCCAGGCAAGCAAGACTACCGACTTTTGAGCATTTACCTTGTATCCAGCTACATTTATAAATTTGCTGATTAAGTCTAACAGTCTTTTGGTTGAGTATTTAGGATTTTCTATATAGAGTATCATGTCATCAGAAAATACTGACAGTTTAACTTCTTCCTTTCCTATCTTTATTCTTTTTATTTCTTTCTCTTTTCTAATTTCTGAGGTTAATGAATCCAACACTGTACTGAACAAGAGTGATGATAGTGGACATCCTTGTCTTGTTCCTGATCTTAATGTAAAAGGTTTCAATTTTTGACCCTTTAGAATAATACTGGATATTGGTTTCTCATAAATTGCTTTTACTACTTTGAGATAAAGTCCATATATTCCAATTTTCTGTAGGGTTTTGATCATGTATAGGTGTTGGACTTTTTGAATGTTTTTTTTCTAGATCTATTGAGATGACCATATGGTTTTTATCCTTGAGTCCATTAATATAGTATATTCATTTATTGATTTACATATGTTGAACCAACCTTGAATCCCTGGGATGAATCCAACTTGCTCAGGCTGTGTGACCTTCTTGATCATTTTCTGTATTCTGTTTGCAAGTATCTGAGGAATTTGATGAGGAATTCTGCATCAGTGTTCACTACGGAAATTGGTCTGTAGTCCTCTTTTTTTGGTGGGTCTTTCTCTCTTTTTGGATTCAAAGTAATAGTTGGTTGAAAGAATGAATTTGGGAGTTTCATTTCAGTTTTGGTTTCATTAAAGTCTTTGAGAAGTAATGGTGTTAACTCTTCTTTAAAAGTTTTGTAGAATTCATCCATAAAGCCATCAGGACCAGGGCTTTTCTTTGTGAATAGTTTCTTTTTTTTTAATTGCATTTGAATTTCACAGATTGATATTGGGGTGTTTAAAATTTTTAAATGTGCTTCATTCAATTTTGGAAGTTCATACATATCTAGAAATCTATCCATTTCTTCTATATTTTCCATCTTATTAGAGTACAAATTTGCAAAGTAGGTGTTTATTGTTTTCTGGACTTCTGCTGAATCTGTGGTGATTTCTCCCTTCTCATTCCTAATATCATAGATCTGAGTCTTTTACTTCCTTTCATAAGTTTGGCTAAGGGTCTGTCAATTTTGCTTATCCTCTCAAATAAGCAAGTCTTTGATTAGTTAATTTTTTTGTATCATTCTCTTAGTCTCCATTGCATTGATTTCTGCTCTGATCTTTATAACCTCCTCCCTAGTACAACATTTGGGTTTGTCTTCCTCCTCTTTTTTTTTTTTTTGAGCTTGAATTTCAGCATTAGATTGTTCATTTGAGCTTGTTCTGTTTTGCACATGTAGGCATGAATTGCTATGAACTTCCCTCATAGAACTATTTTCATTGTGTCCCATAAATTCCTGGATGTTGTACTGGGATTTTCATTTCATTGAAGAAATTGTTTAATTTCTTCTGTGACCATTTGTTGTT
>PVIC010055065.1:0-11345 GCA_004025085.1 Thryonomys swinderianus | reverse complement strand
AGCACAAGGCCCTGAGTTCAATCCCGGTAACCACATACAATGCTGGGCGTGGTGACTCAGGCCCACCAGCCATCAATACCACACACCACAGTTCCAGGCGTGGTGGCTCACGCCTGTCATCCCAGCACTCAGGAGGCAGAGGCAGGAGGACTGCTGAGTTCCAGGCTTGCCTGGGCTACATAGTGAGCTGAGGGCCAGCCTGAACTACAAAGCAAGACCCTGTCTCAAAAAAAAAAATTCAATAAATAAAATAATTTTTAAGGGCTGGAAATATAGCAAAACGGTAGAGCACTCTGAGTTCAATGCTGAATACCGGGGGGGAGGCAAAAAAAGATTTTTGGCACCATCACACTTTTCAAACATCCCTTCCTACTTTTCAAGTCTCCACTCCCTCTAGTGTGGGTCCTACCAATCCACTTATATACACGTCGCTCACATTCTAGGACTCTCCGTCAACTTTCATTCCAAGTCTAGATCAATTTTTCATTATCCAAAAAGCCAAACTACAACTCTCCGGTTCACAAGCATCTTTGCTTTGAGCTCACAGTATTTAATGCTACTTTGATAAGCAGTTACTATCTTATAACATCTCTTTTTCTTTATGGTTTTCATTTAATCCATGTATTTATTTGCTTGAGAATGTATCTTTTCTGCTTAGGTGTTTAAAATTATCAAAACTGGCCAGGCGTGGTGGCTCACGCCTGTAATCCCAGCACTCAGGGGGAAGAGACAAGAGGATTGCTGAGTTTGAGGCTTGCCTGGGCTACATATGAGCTGAGGGCCAGCCTGAACTACAAAGCGAGATCCTGTCTCAAAAACAAAAAAAAAATTATCAAAGCTGGTATTTTATGTTAGACTTCTTTAAATCTCCAGCATCTAGCAAAATCATACATATTATATATATTTTACACACACCCCATACACACACACACACACACACACACACATACATGGTGTATGTCCATTACCAGAGTGAATTTCAAGGAATTAGGTCTACTAAGATAGTAACTCTTCATTATATGCTTCTATATTTGAGAACAATGAAGACAGATTTATCTCAGTGGTGGCGAACCTATAGCACCTGTGCTACAGTGAGTTGTTTATATCATTGAAGGCTCTGAAAGGTTCACTATCACTAAACTGGAAGGTATGTAAATATTGACTGAAGCTGTAGAAATTAAAGAAGGGTTATGTGTTTAATTAAATTAAATAGATCAAACAGATTTAAGAGCTTAGGCATCTAAAATTTTAACTGGGCTTTTGTTATATAAAAACATATCATATAACACTTATTGAATACATGAGAAAATTATAAATTATGTATTCTTGAACATATCATGAAAATAGATAATATATTTAGTATTCCCAGGTTAATTCGAGATGCAGTAAGATTTACATATTTTAAGTATTTAACATCTTAAATATTTACACTATTTTAAATTTTCTGACAGTAGAGAATTAGGTAATTCAGATTATCCTAGTAAAAGCAGTTTCATATGCCAGGTTAAATATTTTAAAACATCTAAACTGCATCAAAGAGCAGAAGGTAGAGAAGAGTTGAAGTTAAAATTACAAACCCAGAGAGCTACATTAGCACAGTTTTTCCCCTAAAAGTAGTTGCCCCTACAAGCAAACTTGAAGCTTCCTTGGGTTGTCCTCATGAGGAGAGTAACAGAAAGGAAAGACTAAAATAATTAAAAGCAAAGAAATATCCAGAATTGACAGGGCTGCCAATGACAGTTTCAGAAGTCTAAATCTGAGGTTAAATAAAGAGAAAATCAAGACTATAAATACAGTAGATGGTTGCAAAGGTGAACAGATGGAGAGGGAGAGAGACAGACAGAGAGACAGAGAGGAAAAAGGGCAAATTTCTTGCAAGCAAACTGTTTCAAGACAAACAGCTGACTTCTCTCTAGCAACAATGAAAGTCAAAGCATGGCCCTGTCTCAAGTTACTTCATAGATTTCTGGCTCCAGCCTGTGATTTCTGATCCAGTCTTTTTCCCATAAAAGAATGTGAAAGGTGGGGCCGGAGGGTTAGCTCAGTGGTTCTGGCACCTGCCTCGCAAGCGCAAGGTCCTGAGTTCGATCCCAGTAACAACATACAATGCTGGGCGTGGAGACTCACAGCCACCAGCATTCAATACCACATACCACAGTGCTGGGCATGGTGGCTCACGCCTGTCATCCCAGCACTCAGGAAGCAGAGACAGGAGGACTGCTGAGTTTGAGGCTTGCCTGGGCTACATAGTGAGCTCAGAGCCAGCCTGAACTACAAAGCAAGACCCTGTCTCAAAAAAAAAAAAAAAAGAATGTGAAAGGTAAGATTCTTCTGCGTTTTCAATGGACCTTGCTACAGAGCCATCCTGGTATACCATTTCCTAGAGCTGATGGTAACTTAAGACGAAGTCCTCTAGGCATCTGGGATATTGCAAACATACGGCCCTGACTTAGGATGAACCTACTCCAAACTGTATTCACTATTTTCCCTCAGGAAGGCAAATCACGCTTACAGGAGTGGTAACTTGCTAATGCGATTATGTTAAACATTGTATGAGATTCTTCACATATACTACTAAAATCACTGTGCATTAGAATTATCTGAAGAAATTGCTTTTATCTCTATTTAACTGACAAAAACATGGAATTGAATGTACTTTATGTTGCAAAGCTAAAATCTACCTGGTTTCTGGCTATAAGTCTTATGCATTTTTCATTCCTTGTACTATCTGCCCCAAAAGATCACAATCCAAAGACATAATGACAAAAATTACATATTATTGTCAAGTACTGGTCTATTTCTATCTGTAAATCCAAAGTTATGCTGACTGCATAAAACACACTCAGAAGCACCATTATGTACTTTTCCTGAGTTAAAAAACTATTCTCAAATCTCAAATGTTTGTACCTAGAGAATAATAAATGTTCTCCTACTGAAATTTCAAACTTTAAAAAGATAGAACATTTTGCCGGGCATGGTGGCTCACGCCTGTAATCCCAGCACTCGGGAGGCAGAGACTGGAGGATTGCTGAGTTCGAAGCTTGCCTGGGCTCCATAGTGAGCTCAGAGCCAGCCTGAACTACAAAGCGAGACCCTGTCTCAAAAAAAAAAAAAAAAAGATAGAACATTTAGTGATTACATATTTGTCACAATAGGCCCTTTACTGAGGATTATTTCTAGATAGTTCCTTGATAAAGAATGTTATCTGTCTAAATACTGTGTAATAATTTTTTTTACTAAATAATAGCCTCTTTACTTTTTTTTTTTTTTTTTTTGAGACAGGGTCTCGCTTTGTAGTTCAGGCTGGCTCTGAGCTCACTATGTAGCCTAAGCAAGCTTTGAACTCAGCAATCCTCCTGTCTCTGCCTCCTGAGCCCTGGGATGACAGGCGTGAGCCACCACGCCTGGCACTGTGGTATGTAGTATTGATGGCTGGTGGGCCTGAGTCTCCACGCCCAGCATTGTATGTGGTTTCCAGGCATCAAACTCAGGACCTTGCGCTTACGAGGCAGGCACCAGAACCACTGAGCTAACCCTCAGGCCCAGCCTTTTTACTTTTTAGTGGGTAATAATTCCCATTAGTACACATGAAGACCATTGTTAGTTTTATGTATTAAAAGATGTACACAGTATTTTAACTGTCAGTTGAGAGAATTTTTACAATGCATTAGATTTCTGAAATTTTATAATCTCAATTAATCAATAGTGGAATTCATAAGCCAAATCAATAATATCTAAAGCTTGCTTAGTTTCAAGCCGGACTCCTACATCCTGCCCAGTGGGTACTGTAGCCACCAGCTACATTTAGCTCCTGAGCACTTGAAATGTTGCTAGTTTAAACTGGAGGATACTCAAAGTAATTTTAATACACACTGCACTTCAAAGTATGAAAAAAAATCTGGAAGAGCTCAATTATTATTTCAGCATGATTACATGTGGAAGTGATAAATTTTGAAAATATTTGGATAACCAAAATATATTAAGATTAATTTTACTGTTTCATTTTTTCTGATGTGGTTCCTAGAAAAATGTTAAATAACTCATGTAGATCAGTTCTGTGGTTCACAATATATTTCTAAGGAACCGTGCCACCTTATGAAAAGGCCATATCCTCCTGGTATACTTGCTTTCCCTGTAGTCTAGTTATAATGAGCAACTAAAGTAAATCTTATAAAAATATGTCCAGTCATGTAACTTCTCTCCAAAAGCCCTGAAAGGGCTACCCTCAGTATCAGAGTAGTAGCCAAAGGCCCTCCAGGCCTTGTGCAATATGAAACAAACATCTCTCTGCCCCCATTTCCCTCATCTTTCCTTTTCTTTTTCTCACCTCTAACTACATTGGCCTTCTCCCTGTTCCTTGAACATTTGGGGTGCCATTCTCCCAGGACCTTTGCATTAACTATTCTTTCTGAGGCTCTCTTACCCTAGATGTCCTCATAGCTGAGATAGCTCTCCTTAAGACTACTCATGACTTACTTTCCAAATAAGGTTTAATTGTCTCCTCATTGAAAATGGCAGCCTCCAAAACCCCCACTCCCTCTCATTCTGACTTTATGTTTTTCTTCCACCTTTAAAAATATAGTATGTTGGGCCGGAGGGTTAGCTCAGTGGTTCCGGTGCCTGCCTTGCAAGCGCAAGGTCCTGAGTTCGATCCCCAGTAACCACATATAATGCTGGGCGTGGAGACACGCCCACCAACAATCAACGCCGCATACCCCAATGCCGGATGTGATGGCTCACGTCTGTAATCCCAGTACTCGGGAGGCAGAGACAGGAGGATTGCTGAGTTCGTGGCAGCTTGCCTGGGCACCATAGTGAGCTCAGGGCCAGCCTGAACTACAAAGTGAGACCCTGTCTCAAAAAGAAAAAAAGAAAAAAATATATATATAGTATGTTTTATTTCTTACTTTGGTTTCTTGTTTTTATTGTCTGTCTTCCCCCTGCTAGAAATTAAGCCCCACAAAGTTAGGAACATATCTGTTTGTTTTACTGACATAATCCAAGCACCCAAAATGTGGTCAGCATATGGTAAGCACTTAGTTAATAATTGTTGAATAGTGTAAGGCCATCACTACATAACAAGACTTCCTTGTACTTCCAGAAGATTCTCACCAACCAAGACAGGAAAATTGTGACACAGAGAAGGGAAAAATAGAAAAAACTGGAAAACCAATCAACTGGTGGAGCATACTCACCTGCAGGATATGAACTTTTTAAAAGTAAGTCATCTTATTCACATATGTGTTTATTTACTTAGAGTAAGACCTATGGGCACAACTCTTCATTTTCCTGTAGTAAAAATTCTACAATGGACCCTTGAGGTATGACCAGCTTCACATATGAGCAACTTGGGTTATAACTGGAATCTTAGTTTTAATTTACAACCAAAGTCTTGAGTTACAACCCAAATGTTGGCTGCTTGTGTAGCTGTAAACAGAGACTCACAATACCAGAAAAGTGTATGTAACCTTACATAAGTATCAGTCTGAGCCCAGGTGCATTTCTGGACATGATTTTGGTCAGTGCTTTTTATAATTTCTATGATTACTGCTATCAAAATGCCTCCCCCCACCACTAGAAAAGAAACTAAGGAAGGAAAGGAAGGTAAAGTGAAACAATCACAATTGAAAAGAAGGAAATTGTGAAGAAATATGAGAGTGGTTTTCATATGACAGATCTCTGTAACATACAATACATTGAAAGCCATCATCTCAATGATCTTACAGAGAAAAGATTTGCATATGGAAGCTAGTGTTGCTAAAGGTGTTACTCAAATTAGTAAGTCACAGTCAACAGTGTTAAACAAGGTAGAAAGGCTGCTATTACTATGGATAAATGAAAAGCAGATGGGAGATTATAGCCTATCTGAGACTGTAATTTGTAAAGCTAGGGATATAAATGCATATCTCATAAAAGATAATCCAGCAACAAGTAATAATCGTGAAACATTTTTTGCCAGTAAGTTCTAGCTTCCAATTTTAAAGTGAGAACTGGGGTTCATAGCATAAGTAGGCATAGCAAAGCAGCCAGTGCTGATAAAAGGGCTGCTGAAAGCTGTATGCACCACTTCAGAGTATGACACAAAGAAATGGCTTTTGGTCTCCTCAAGTTTTCAACTGTAACAAAACTGGCCTTTTCTGGGATAAAATGCCCAGAAGAACATACATTGTGCAGGAAGAGAAGAAAATACCAGGCAATAAGCCTATGAAGGCTAGATAGGCTAACCTTCTTGCTATCTGCCAATCCAAGTGGTGGCCTCAAAATAAAGCCTCTCTTGGTGTATCACTCTGAGACTCCTAGAGTGTTCAGAAAGCATAGTCACGAAGAATAGTGTAGAGGTCCAGGGGAGATCGAAAGCAAAAACCTGGATAACAAAAATGCCAATTTTTGAATGGATCAGAGAGGCTTTTTCTGTACTGCTTTTAGGAAATATCCACAGGACAAAAGTTTACCACTCAAGACTTCCCTGTTCATGGACTGTGCTCCTCCTTACCCAAGATTTGGAAGAAGAACTGGCTGAAGAATCCCCGTGGGTCTCATTTCCTCTAAAACTCCTCTATTGCAGCCTATGCAACAGCAGCTTATAACTAACTTTATGAAGCTGTATACCAAGGAACTATTCCTGAAGTGCTTCTCAGATACAGATTTAACCCTGAAAGAGTTCTGGAAGGAGCATTACAACATTCTTTCTTGTATGGGGTTGAGAAATCCCAGACCAGTGTCTTTCAAAGGATATTGAGATCTGCCTAGAAGAAAGTGTGGCATAAAATTATACAGGAGACTTTGAAGACTGTGCAGAGGAGCCAGACTCTTCTGTTGACCCTATGGTTGATGACACTGTCACTATTGCAGAGTCCTAGACCGCAGACAGACAGTGGTGATGCTGAGGAACTAGTGGAAGAACACTCAGAGGAACTGTCTACAGAGGAACTTCAGCAACTTCTGGCTGAGCAAGAATGGCAGCTGAGGAGCTTTCTGAAGAGAAGAGGGAGTATAACAATCAGTGCAGCAAAGTTCTTCTGAAATAAAGAAAAGTTTTTTTAAAAATGGGTAGAGCTACAGAGATTGTATAGAAGATCCACCTAGATAGAGAAAAAAAATCAATCATTGCATTCGCTTGCTTAATGACAATGTCATGTCATACTCAGAGCACTGGTAAAGTAAAAAAACAGACAACCTTAGACCGAGTTACTTCTCAGAAGGTTGAGTCCTAGTGAGCCAGAAGCAGGTCCTAGTGGTCTACAGACCTTTCCAAGGACAGAAAGGACACCAGAGAGCCAGATTCCCAGTATTCTCATGGAAGGGGACTCTCCTTCCATTTCATCCTCCCTTCCTACAAGCCAAAGATGTGAACTTGAATGGTGAGGACAGTATGAAATTGTTGTTTCTGGTAAATTAGGCACATTTTAAAACTTTTTGGTGAGTATACTAAGAGAATTATCAGTGTTTCTGGTAAATTGTGCACACCCCTTTTTATACACCTCTTTTTATTATAAAGAGGTTAGTTAAGGGATGCATTGGGAGGTTCAGAATGCATTATGGGAATTTCCATTATTTCATATGGGAAAAGTAGTCTGGACTTACAGGCAGCTTGAGTTACAACCAACCCTTGCAAACAATTAGGTGTGTAAGTCAAGGGCCTATTATACTTCCACACTCTTGTCTTGTGGGGCAAGAGCAGAATATATGTCCACGTCCCCAGTGTGCGGCCATGTGAGTTGATTTGGTCAAGGTGTTGTGAGAAGACCTGATGCTGGAAGACATGATGTCTATGCACAGACTGGCGTGGCTCTCTCCTGCTTGTGACTCACAGTTCCTCCAACCAGGGCCCCAGAATAGTACACATGGAACAAACCCCAACCTGACCCACAGGCTGAAACCTATGAGAAAGAAATAAAGGATTAATTTCTATGTGATTAAAATTCTGTGCTTATGTGTTAAGCAGCAAAAGCTGACTAAGACAGAACTCTTTAAAATATATATACAAGGGGTGATCAAAATATACAGTGTGTTTTACATTTTTAATAAAGATCCATTGTCATTCATCTCCCTTAAAATACTCCTCCTCACTGTTTCACATATACTGATCCCATCCATCATTTTTGGCACTTTCTGAAATAGTTCAGGAAGTCCTCTTTTGTGATCTTTCCACAAGGCATGTTTTACAAGGTGGTATCAAAAGTCTGGTGAATGCTGTTGCCATCCATCAGAAAGGCAGACTTGTAAAAACATGACACTGTGTCCTCATCCATATTATTCACCACAGTGCCAGTGGCACTGGCATTGTGCCACTTCTGGCTTTTCCCCTAAGGCAAAAAGACTATGAAAGGTAACATTTTAAATTGATTTAGGACATTAAGGCAATTGCAATGGCACAATTAAAGACACTTAGGAAAAAGACTCCCTGAACTTCTTCAGAAAGTGTACGAATGATGGCATTAATGTTTGAAGAAGGAGTATTTTGAGGGGCATTAATGGCAAGGTGTGTTTTACTGTAATAAATTTTGTAATAATGTAAACATTCACCATATTTTTCAACTGTACTTTGTAAATCTAATGGAAAGAAATAACATGAACTGTCTGCCCTTCCTAGCTGGGGCCTGACCTCTTATACTGATATGTTTGGGGTATATATATGCTACTTGTTCCTGGCTTCTGACTATCCACCTGGTGTCTACCCCTTGCTTTGGGCCTAATGAAAATTGGCCACCCACTGCTACACTGGCCCAACTATTCTATCTGCTCTCTCAGTTCTGCCACTACCTTCTTGCTACTAAGCTACATGTGGCTCAATACCCTATTCAAGCTGACTGTCACTCACCCTGGCTTGCCTTTTTGCTGTGTCTGAATCTGTGAGAGCCACCGCCAGTCCCAGGAGACAGTAAGTCTCTTCAGGGCATTAAGGGGCAAAGACTACTGGTAGCAAGTTTTAGAGGAAAGCAAAATAGTTTGCAAAAATACTTGAAACATGTAGAAAGCCAACTGGACCTGTACAATGACATACCCAAGATAAGCAGTCCAAATGAATACAGCATGACTCTGTAGCAGGAGATACAATTCCTTTCACATTATATTCTTTCTTGGAAGTACCATACTCGGCCCTTGCCTGGTACTTCAAGAAATCACAAAGCCTCTCAATGCTGGAGCTGGGGGAAATGAAATCATCCCCATTAAAAAGTAATAAATACCTAAGATGAATGTCTGAATTCTTAATTCATTATGATAAAAACACACTGCCGCTGGGCATGGTGGCTCATGCCTGTAAACCCAGCACTCAGGAAGCTAAGACAGGAGGATTGCTGAGTTCGAGGCCTGCCTGGGCTACATAGTGAGCTCAGAGCCAGCCTGAACTACAAAGCAAGACCCTGTCTCAAAAAAAAAAAAAAAAACACTGCCATTAGTGTACCTCAAAATACTCCCTTCGCTCCCTTCACTCATCACTATCTGAAGCAGTTCTGGTTGTCCTCTTTCCTGGGGGTCTTTCCTTGTGCTGTTGTGGCTGCCCTGGTGTCCTGAACTGATTGCACACATTGGTCTTTCATGGTCATTTTGACTGTGAAGACTCCAGAGGGTGCACTATACTAGATCCAGTGCACAGGGTGGGTGTGGGCAAACTGTGATGGTTTTATCAAATAGAAATTGCCATAAACATTTTTAATGGATTCAGAACATCAAGGCAGTCATGAAAAGACACTCATGAAACAGGACTTCCAGAAATGCTTCAGAAAGTGGTAAGAACAATGGGAAAAGGGTATTGGAAATGAAGGGAGGTATTTTGAGGAGTATTAAGGCAATGTGTCTTTACTGTAATAGTATTTTAAAATTTAAATGATCGCTGTATATTTTCATCACAGCTCATAAAACAAAACAAAGCAAAACCTTGCACTCCAGAAATGAACACCCAAGACATCGCAGAGTACCCCTAAATATGCACATGCCAATTTTATATTTTTCTTGATTAAAAAATAAAAAATGAGCTTCTCCATTCTGCTGCTGTAATACTCTCTACAAAAGGTCCAGCTTGGTGGTCAGTGCCAGGGCCACGCAAACGCTCAGGCATTGCTTTGGAAAGCTCCAACGTGTAAAGTTTTATGATTGCATCACTTGAATTCCTTTCATAAGTGCTGATCACTTGGCTTGAAAAGTGCAAAGCTTTTAGAACCATTATCAGCCTATCAGAAATGATTCCCCTTTTCTGATTGTTCATTCCTCTCCATCATGTCAGTGAAGTCAATTTCCTTTATTGGTTTATTCAGTGCATATTAAATGAAAGGGTCAAGCTTCTACTTAATGCAAAATAATTTAAATTATTGGATGCATTTTATCTTGAATGTCCTCATTTCTTTCCTTTACAAAATCAGTCTGTCAGTGTCACGTGTTTGTTATAATATGAGAAGGAACCCGTTTTTGAACTTTTGTTGAATTATAGCACCTCCTAAAAAAAATGCACCGATCAGAACAAACAGGAAACCTCTGACAACAAGGCCTTCAAGGCTCAGTTAAGACACCAACATTTCTGGAAGCCTAAGAGCTTCCTGAAGTGCTTGCTAGTCACTGCCCTCCCTCAGTCACATATACCCCACGGTAACCTGTAACTGGACTTCCTTCTGACATCATGGATGAGCTTCCATCGTTTCACAGGCGTGCCTTTGTACCTGTCTGCTCTCCTTCAAAATTATATCATTCTCATTCATTTGCATTATGTCATAATAGTTCAAGCATTCTTATTGCCACATGGTCTGAAGACACTACACTGGATCTATCCATTGTGTTACTGATACGATGCCACCCACTTTGGGCTGAGAACACAACACTATCCTATATGCCTTTTGATAACCATTTATATAATTTACTACATATACATAATGTATAATGCAAAATCTTTAATATATAATAAAAGTAATAGTATATTATATTTACTTCTGTTGGAATTATATATGGTAAAGATCATTTCATTTATAACCTCTTCCTAGAAAAACAATTCTGTGTCTTTGAAGCGGCTGGTGTTTTAAATTTTGAGTTCTAGATCCAAGCTTTAAGGAAAAGTTCCTTTATTATCTTTCCTTTTCTGAAAAGGAAAGAAGAGAGAAAAAAGGAGAACATTACTGTGGCAAAACCAATTCAAATGTTGAGTTATACCCCAATTTTTTGATGGTCCTGGGGATTGGACTCAGGGCCTTTGCATTGAGCTGTAGCTCCAAACCCCTTTTCATCCCTTGTTCTGAGGTTTAGTGCTAAGTCTCTCTGTCAGCCAGGCTGGGATCAAACTTATCCTCTTGTCTCAGCCTCCTAGAATGCTGGGGTTACGGGCATATGCCACCATGCCCAGTTTGTACCCTAATTTT
>PVIC010055064.1:0-11347 GCA_004025085.1 Thryonomys swinderianus | reverse complement strand
TAAAAGTGACAATTTTTAATTGGCTTAAAAACAGTACGGCTTGCAAAAGTTAAGCAAATCCTCTTTTTCTCACACTGCCTTCCATCACCTTTATGGTTGCAATCTTGCCATACTTTTTAAACTAGTCTCTCAAATTATGTTTCTCTGTATCTCTTTAATGCCACTAACAAATATCTTTTTCACTATTAGATGGGCACCAGGCTTTATAGAATCCTCTCTAGAATTAGTTCTCTTTGGTTTTATTACAGGGCCATCAATTATGTGTGGTCGAGCACACATTGCTGTATTTACCTCTTAACAACATACATTTATCTTTTTGTATATCTTTTACCCCTCTCTTTGTAAATCATACAGAATCCTTTTATAAAAGTATCTTTTTTTCTATAGTTTTCAACAGTTTTTACTTGCTATGCACCTCCACAAACAAATTTTTTTAGCTATTAAAGTTTGAAGTGATTTCCTTTGCTCCCAGATCTCCACATTTTACAATTTGACCAACTGGGACAGTAGTTAAAAAGAGCAACCCCGAGTTTTCACCAGCAACTGAGATACAGAAAAAGCAGGCCAACTCTATAACTACAATACAAGAACCCCGCAATACACAAGAAACATTCCAAACATGCCAATTAACATTAAACCAGGTGAAAGATGCATTTATCAATTAGCTAAAATTTGTAGCTTGGTATCTCTTTAAAGCTTTTACTTGTTTTCATCTATTGATTATTTTTACTAACATAAACCAGGCAAGACTAGGCAACATTTTTTATAATAGAAGAACAATGTTAGACCATCTTTAATTATAGTAGCAACTTCTAGACATTTTATAGTTATTATTTTGACCATTTTATATACTTTATTACCTTAATCAAATTTATATCCAAATCATACCAAAACCAATCTTTAAGTTTTTTTTCTGAAGAACAGCCATCACAAGGATCCTCATAATCATTTCCATTGCCTTTTTAAAAGCTTTCTTGCTTTCCTGATAAAAATCCTTTTTACAGACTCCTTCTTTACTATCAGATGGTACCTCCCCCTTTTCTTCTTCTCTATGAAATTTCTTCTTCCTGCCGTAGAGGATCCTCCTCTATGGATTTTACTTTTTCTCCCTTACTGGGTTCCTCTATCCTTTTGGGCTATAGGAGAGGAGCCCCATTGGGATCCTTCATGCCTAGGGTCCAAACAATCTGTAATCAAATTCCATAAAGAGAAAGCATCCACCAGGGACCCCTTTTGGGTCATGGGCATTATAATAATCATGCAGACAGTCTCCTATCATTTGCCATATCTCCAAGGTAACGGTCCCATTATCAGGAAACCAAAGACAAACTTTCTCCACAGAACTCAAAAAGCGTTCTAATTGAGCTTAACTTTAGTTTTAACTTTAGTCTCTAGCTTTAAGTGTATTTTTCAAAACTTGCACAAGGAGTTCCTTAATTAAGGTCCATAATGATAAAGCTTCTGTGGGTATCTTCTCTACCCCAGGAGCAGCATAATATTCATCTAATTTATCTCTTCTCTCTAACTGACCATTACTTATCTTGGTCCCTCTTTTTCTGAGAATATCTTTCAATGCTAAAATGAAGAGATCTCTGCTAGAAATTTGTCCCATAATTTACCACCCTAGAGTTAAAATTACTTACCTTTCACTGTAATTTATTGAAGTTTCAAACAAAGTCTCTGTCGGTACCAACTCGCAGCTTCCTGATGCCTTGGATCCTTGGTACTTCAAGCTACGCGCTGGGTGCCAATTGTCCAGGCTTGCTGGGCATAACAGCGGGGTTGTAGGGTTGTGAAGTCAAGCGGCGTGGATTAAGAAGACAGAACAGATGGGCTCCAGAGGTCTTTTCAGTCAATACTGAGCAGGCGCCCGTTTATTGAGCAGGTTATTGGTCTAAAAGGTCAACATGGCATTGAAAATGGTTACATATTATTTTATAGGTGAGGAAAAACAGGAACAAAGCATCCAGGAAATCAGTGCACAAACAGGAGTAGGATATCAACTATAAACATGCTGTCTGGGGTCAGTTCTTTAAATGTCAAACTACAATTTTCTTTTTTTTTTTTTTGCTTTTTGAGACAGGTCTCACTTTGTAGTTCAGGCTGGCCCTGAGCTCACTATGGTGCCCAGGCAAGCTGCCGCGAACTCAGCAATCCTCCTGTCTCTGCCTCCCGAGTGCTGGGATTACAGGCGTGAGCCACCACGCCCGGCATTGTGGTATGCGGTGTTGATTGTTGGTGGGTGTGTCTCCACGCCCAGCATTCTATGTGGTTACCGGGGATCGAACTCAGGACCTTGCACTTGCAAGGCAGGCGCCGGAACCACTGAGCTAACCCTCCGGCCCAAACTACAATTTTCTTAAATCCTTTTCCTATCTCTAACTTTCTTACACTAATTTTTATTAATGCTTAACTTTAACAAGAGTAAGTCCATCACATAATTAACTCTATTAGAATTCAGTCCTAAACTACACAGGAACAGGAAGGAAAACAACATGTTGCCAACTTGAAGAACAGTGGTCAGGGGGCCAAGTTAGAGATTGTTTACCTTCCCAGTGAAGACATCCCAATGTAGCAACTCTAAAGGTTGCAGGTCTTATCTTGGGATCTGGGCAGCACTGTTTGAATTAGCGCAGACCTCTCAACTGCTAGTTGATGCAGCACCCAGTGCAGATCTCCAGGCCTGACAGGGATGCTTAGACTAGGCCACTTACTACAATATATCACATTTGCACAGTATGTTTTTACAGAGTACAAAGTTCACATTTTAAATATCAGATAGGGGTGACTTATAAAATGAAGATTCTCTGGGCTGGAGATTTGGCTCAGTGGTTCTGGCGCCTGCCTTGCAAGTGCAAGGTCCTGAGTTTAATCCCAGCTAACCATATACAATGCTGGGCATGGTGGCTCATGCCCACCAGCAATCAATACCACATACTACAGTGCCAGGCATGGTGGCTCACACCTGTAAACCCAGGACTCAGGAGGCAGAGACAGGAGGATTGCTGAGTTCCAGGCTTGCCTGGGCTACGTAGTGAGCTCAGGGCCAACCTGAACTACAAAAGACCCTGTCTGGAAAAAAAGAAAAAGAAAGAAAAAAAGATTCTCTGGTCCCAACAAAACAAGGAGTAAAGAAGAGGCTAACTCAGTTACAGCCTAGAGGTTGGAGAAATAGCAAGGTACCTCTTTTTTATTGTTTCATTTAGTACTTTTAAAACCAAATAAAAATTTTGGATTTAATGTTAAAACTGCCAAAGAAAAAGTAAAAGCAGGGGACATACTTAAGGTTTGATGAAAAAAATTGTAAGCACTCTAGCTGGCCTAGAACAGTAGTAGCTAGGACTCAACAAGCCTAACACACTAAAACCATGATTACATTTTGAAAATGCACAAAAACAAAAATTTTGAGATTTTTCATTTGAAAGTAATCTTAATGCTATTAAATTTACAAATATGTAAATTTGAGGACCCAATCCTATTTTATCTAAAACACACATTGTAAACATATAAATATCTACATGCCAATGTCTATCATGGTTTAAAATGAGAAGAGATTTATTTCCCTTAACCTGCAAGTAAGTAGGTATTTTACAGTTAACTTTAGCAAAATCCATACAAAATAGTAATTAACAATGATCTTCTTTACCTCATGTACTCAGGACAAGTGTCTCAAAGTAACCTGCAGTTTTTCTGACAACTCTTTGTGCTCTTGCTAAGAACTGTAGCTCTTGTTTTTTAAACCCTTTATTACCATATCTATCATGTCTATCACCAAATCTATAACCACTACCATAGGGACTGGCCAGAACTTCTTTTACCAAAACTGACCCAACACTGTCAAATTATGAACACATACTCATTATTTGTATTATTTTAAACCAAAGCAAGTAAAGTTTATATCTCTTGAAGCCTTTTATAACTTGCTATATACCTTCAAGTTGAGCTTTGTCTCTTTTTTCCTTCTACTTACTACCAGTCAACTACCTTCCTACTTGCTTTTCAAACAGTAAAACTTGCAATAACATTTTACAATATTTTTTCTAAAATTTACTGAGTTGTTTATCTTTACCACCTTATAATGAATGCTACACTTTAAAAATGACAATTTTTTAATTGGCTTAAAAACAGTGTAGCTCTCAAAAGTTACAAAAGCAAATCCTCTCTTTTCTCCACTCCGTTTTCCATCACTTTTATGGTTGTAATCTTGCCATACTTTTGAAAGCCACTAACAAGTATCTTTTTCACTGTTAGATGGGCACCAGGCTTTGCAGAATCCTCTCTAGAAATAGCTCTTTGGTTTTATTACATGCCCATTGATTATGTGTGGTCGAGCACACATTGCAGTACTTACCTCTTATTTTATCCTATTAGCAAAACATACACTTATTTTGTATAACATCTTTTATCCCTCTCTTTGTAAATCATACAGAATCTTAAAAAGTATCTCTTTTTCTATAGTTTTTAACAGTTTTTACTTACTATGCACCTCCAAAAACAAATTTTTTAGCTATTAAAGTTTGAAGTGACTTCCTTTGCTCCCAGATCTCCACATTTTACAATTTGACCAACTGGGACAGTAGTTAAAAAGAGCAGCCCTGAGTTTTCACCAGCAACCAAGATACAGAAAAAAGGAAGCCAACTCTATAACAACAAGAAACATTCCAAACATGCCAATTAACATTAAACCAAGTGAAACAGATGCATTTATAATATTTGTAGCTTGGATTTTTTGTAAAATCTCTTTTTGCCTGATAGAGCCAGTTATATAATTTTAATTTTTGACTTTGTACCTTTTATACATAGCATAAGACTGATATCACAATGCTAGCTTGGTACCTCTTTAAAGCTTTGACCTGGTTTAATCTATTGGTTAGTTTCACCAACACAAACCAGGCAAGACCAAGCAACACTTTTACAAATCAACTTTTAGATATTTTATAGTTATTATTTTGACCCTTTTTAATGTAATTTTATTACTTTAATGTTTAAGTAATTATTTTTTTTGAAGAACAGCTATCACAAAGATCCTCATAATCATTTTCCATTGCCTTTTTTAAAGGTTTCCTGCCTTTCTTATAAAAATCCTTTTTACAGACTCCTTTACCACCAGATGTACCTCCTCTTTTCTTTTTCTCTATGGAAATTTCTTCCTCCTGCCCTAGAGGATCCTCCTCTATAGATTTACTTTCTCTCCCGCAGTTGCCTCTTTCTTTTGGGCTATAGGAGAGGATCTCCATCAGGATCCTTCATGCCTAGGGTCCAAACAATCTCTAATCAAATTCCATAAAGAGAAAGCATCCACCAGGACCACTTCTGGGCCATGGGCATTATAATCATCATGCAGACAGTCTCCTATCATTTGCCATATCTCCAAGGTAACGGTCCCATTATCAGGAAACCAAAGACAAACTTTCTCCACAAAACTCAAAAAGCATTCTACTTGAGCTTGTCTAACTTTAGTATCTCTAGTTTTAAGCATATTTTTCAAAATTTGCACAGAGTTTCTTAATTAAGGTCCATAATGATAAAGCTTCTGTGGATACCTTCTCTATCCACGAACAACATAATATTCATCTAATTTATCTCTTCTCTCTAACTGACCATTACTTACCTTGGTCCCTCTTTTTCTGAGAATATCCTTAAATGCTAAAATGAAAAGATAGAAGTTAGTCCCATAATTTATCATTCTGGAGTTAAAATTACTTACCTTTTGCTGCACTTAATTGAAGTTTCAAACAAAATCCCACTTGGCACCAACTTGCTGCATCCTGACACCTTGGATCCTCAGTACTTCGAGCCCCACGTTTGGCGACAACTGTCCAGGCCTGCTGGACATAACAGTGGGGTCGTGGGGTCATGAAGTTGAGCAGCGTGGATTAAGAGAAAAGAGGACAGAACAGATGGCTCTGGAGGTCCTCTCAGTCAATACTGAGCAGGCACCCGTTTATTGAGCAGGTTATATTTATACTGTTCCAAAAGGTCAACATGGCATTGAAAATGGTTACATGTTATCTTATAGGTGAGGAAAAACAGGAACAAAGCATCCGGGAAATCAGTACACAAACAGAAGAAAGATGTCAACTATAAACATGCTGTCTGGAATCAGTTCTTTAAATGTCAAACTACAATTCTCTTAAATCTTTTTCCTATCTCTTTCTTACACTATTTTTTATAAATGCTTAACTTTATAGAATTCAGTCCTAACTTACACAGAAACAGGCAGGAAAACATGTTGCTAACTTGATAAACAATGGTCAGGAGGCCAAGTCAGAGGCTGTTTACTTAACTTTCCCAGTCAAGCAATGCAGCAACTCCAAAGGTTGCAGGTCTCCAACCAGCACTGTTTGAATAGTACAGATCTCTCAACTGCTAATTGATGCAGCACCCAGTGCAGATCTCCGGGCCTGACAGGGACGCTTAAACTAGGCTGCTTCCCACCATTGTGAACTGAATATAAAATGTACCAATAAACAATTCAATTTAAAAAAGGCAAGAGGGAAAAGTATCTTTTCTAAAAAGACAAGGGCCTCTGCCCTTGTTCTGATAGCTTGGATTGCCAAAGGGAAACCAGTAATGGATAAGGATAGAGAAGTTGAAGTCGGAGCTTTCCAGTTCAAATTAGTCTGTCTCCCAAGTCAAGTACTGGACTCGGGGCCCTGTCCTTGCCTGTACCTATATCATCCTCTAGGCCAGGAGCTCTAAAGGGAAGGGACACCTGCCTGGGACAGATACAAATGAACTTGGAATGGCAAAGACCCCACAGTTCCCAGCCAAGCAGACCCATCTGTCACCATGCTGTCCCAGGACCAGTGCGTACTTGTGGTTGAATTTAGAGAGCAGTTTAACAGATAAAGAGGATCTGAAACTATTGCTTCTTCCCAAATTAGTGTCCAGGCTTTTTTTGAGACAGGGTCTCACTTTGTAGTTCAATCTGGCTCTGAACTCATTATATAGCCCAGGCAAGCCTTGAACTCAGCAATCCTCCTGTCTCTGCCTCCCGAGTGCTGGGATTACAGTGTGAGCCACCATGCCGGGCTGTGTCCAGGCTTTTTAGGAAGCCAAAAGACCTCTTGGAGTACACTTCGACTGAAAGAAATAATAGGTGAATTTTTCAAGGAGATTTCAGTGTTCATGTGTCACAGAACCAGAGAGCCCCAACACATTCACCTGTAATGCTGGGCTGGGGCCACCAGGTGGGGGAGGAATGAACTCTCCTCCTTTCACAAACTCCCTACAGAAGGCTCCTAAACGTACTTTAGAACAGTGATCTGTAAAGCTGGAACCAAAAACAGGAGAAGAAAATAGAAAGGGACGGTTTGAGGGTCTGGAAAGGTTTCTGTGTGTGCAGCCATAAAAGCAATCCAAAAGGAATGCCGAGGAGTTAGATCAGGCAAAAGGGAAAACGCTCCAAAAATCTCACACTCAGCATTTTAGGGAGAGAAACCCAGAAGGCAGGGTGTTGAGGTGCAGCCTCCCCGGGCTGCGCCATCGGGCTGAGGCTGACTAGACCAGGCTGGACGCGGTACCCACAGGTGCAGGCCCTGGGCTTCCTTCTGGAGCCCCAGCAGCCACGCACAAGCCCACTCACGCAGCGGCCCTTGGTTACCGCAGGAGGACATCTGCCTCTGTTCATTATTGGCAAGTATGCTTGGAACCGAGCCACAGCTTCAATGCAAGGGGGAGTTAGCTACTTGGGGGCAAAATGTGGCAATTTGTTTAGTAAAGAAACCAAATGCTTCCTAAGGCAACTAAGGTCCATTTCTTCAGCTAATTATTTGAATTTGTGAAATGTTTGGGTTCTTGAATTTTGAATTTCTGACCTAGTAAATAAAATCCTATTCATTCATCAAAACTAAAATCTCTTTATCCCATTTGTTACTCAACAGAAATAAAAACTGCAGTAATTAGTGTACAACCAAATGCTTTTTTTTTAAAAAAGAAATTCTAAGAATTTCAGCACATGGCCAGCTGCACTGACAAACAGAAATGACATTAACATGTAATATAAAAAAGAACTCTCATTTGGATATAATAAAATTGAGCAGTATCACTTAAATGACTTATGGAGTGTTAAAAACAACAACAAATCCTTTTATGAACTTTCCTACATTGGGCCGGAAATTTAGCTCAGTGGTTCCGGCACCTTCCTGGTAAGCACAACATCCTTGGATTAATCCCCGGTAACCGCATACAACACTGGGCATGGTAGCTCAAGCCTGTAATCCCAGCACTCGGGAGGCAGAGGCAGGAGGATTGCTGAGTTCCAGGGCTGGCTGGGCTACATAGTGAGCTCAGGGCCAGCCTGAACTACAAAGCGAATCATTCATTCACTATGTGATACTGATCTGAGTCCTTTGGGGACTAGATGTATTAGCATGAGGTTCAGATCACAGAGCAAACTGTCCACACCTCGCCTGGCTGACATTAAAAATGCTTAACCTGGGCTGGCTTGGGTCCCAAGCCAGGCACAGCAGACACCCTGCCAACCAGCAGCCTGAAGGCCCTGGGTCCACAGCCACAGAGCATGGCCAGCCCACTGCCTATACCCCTTTGAGATGGGCTCGCCTGATGCTACCATGACCCCCTTCCTGTTCAACCTGGGGCTTGTCCCTGGGTGAGTTGGTCAAATCTTCTGTCCCCATAGGGCCCAGTGACTTCCTGTGTTTGTTTCCTGGTGTTTGTTTGACCTTTCTAGCGAGGTGATACACAGGATTCCAACTCTCCCTTGGTCATACTCATTTGTGCACCCATGTATACACACACACATACATACAGAGTGCCATGGCTGCCAGTCACCCCACCTGTGAGGCCCTTTCTCACACAGCCCTCACTCCGTCGACTTCACTGACATCACACCCTTTGGAATAATCTCTGAGACTGAAATGCCCCTGAAATGCTAACTCTGTTTCCCTCTCCATCTGTTCATTATCTGCCATGGAGCCCACAGAGCCAGGTTGCTGGTCTCTGGAAGGGCTCAGACAAGAGAGCAGGCAAAGGAATCCCAAACACCTGACTCCAAACAATCCTTGCAATGAATGGGAACTGTAGCTCCTAGGGAGGGTCAGCTCAGCAGCTCTTTGTTCAGGGTCTCACTGCCACACTGACTGTTGCTACCTACCTCCCCCATCCTCCTCCCCCAAGAACACACACAGCAGGTGCCCAGGAAGACAGGAAGGGAGAGAAAGGAAAACTCAGTAGGTGGGTGTATCCTCCCACACAGCAGATGGGAAAAGCCAAGATGGAATGGTGCTCTAGGTACAAGACGCCCAGATTCTGCACCACAGACACAGAGCCCCAGAGGACCAAGAGAACCCAGGACAACCTACCCAAATGAAGGCTGAAGAGCACCAGGGTAATGACCACTCTTGCTAAGGCAGCTAAAAGTAAAATTACTTCACAAAAGATGGGAGATCAAAACTATGAAGAAATAATTAAGTTGCCCTTTCAAAATGTATACTGTTTACTTTTAATAAACTAGTAAGTGTAACAGCTTATCACTCAAAGTGGAAAAACAATCAATTCATTAGTACAGCTCTCCTCTGAGAGGAAGGAGCATGTGCAGTGGGAACCCATGCCAGCCTCAGCTGGCAAGTGCTGGCAGGTCCCAGGCAGAGGCGACCAAGGACCATATCATATCTGCAAGCTGGTCTGGGTTGGGAACTGGGGGGAACAAGCAGAGCAGGTCCAGGCGGGAGGAGATGAAGGGCTTTGGGTCTGGGGCAGGCAGGCACGTCTGCTCCATGCCGACCCTAGCCTGAGAGGGGGCTTAGCAGTGGTGAACTAAAGCAAGCACAGCTCATGAGTCCTCTTGTCCCTCCATAGCACCCAACCTGCCACTGCCTCACCCCCACCCTGCTACCTGACAGTGCTGTTGTGAAAAAGAGAATTGCAAAAAGAAGAAAGAATGAAAAGGTACTGATGGATAGAATCAGTCTGGCCTTAATAGAGGACAGAAGGAAACCCAGTCACCTATGAATGTCTTTGGTCCTGTTAAGTCTTACGCAGCATCCAGACTCTGCGTATTGGCCCATTCAAAGTTGCACTGGCCCTGTTATTTTCTTGCTTGCAAGTACTGCTGTGATTCTACATTCTAACAGCTAATCCTCTGCTCAGACACATCCCACATGACTACACTGTCATCATATTGAAACAAATTTCTTTACCCTTCTCAAATATTCCAAATATATATGTAGAGATGGATATATATGTATATGTTCATATATGTACTTGGCACTTGTAATATGTGTTTGAAGATCCTGCCCAATAATTACTGAAATCCATCCTACGAGTCATCAAGGAGACACAATATAAGTTTTCCGGTCAGAATCGTATGAAAGAGAAAGGGAAAAGAAACCAATGAAGCAAAACTGTCCAAAAAGCAGCCAGACAAATTTAAGACCACAGTGAAAGCTTGAATTATGGGCTGCTATCCACCCCTCATAATAATGAACTTCGGGGGAAAATAAGTTACATATGTTCTTCCTCTGCCATTTTTGACAAAATACCTTCTTCAGTTGTAACTTCAGTCATTACAGATGAATTAATAAAAATAAATGACAGTACATGAGTCTAAGGTCACAGAATTATTTCACATACTATTTGTTTTACTTTTACCTCATATTTCAATGTCTACTTTTGCGAATGTTGCATGATGCATAAGACGTTAATGTAAACAAGTTAAAGTACATATTGAATCATTTTTGAAAAAATAAAAACGTTTAGGAAACCCCCCACAAGAACTAGGAAAATATATTCTGGGGTCTTATGGAGATAGGGGAAATGAAGTCGGCTAAGAAACATGAAAAGGTTTTGGGGAGGACAAAAATTCATCGGAATGGAGGTCCAAAGTAAAATGAAGCTTCTAGAACCTTCTCCTTCATCGAAGGGTGAGGACTGCATGGACTGATGGTTAACAAAACAACAAATGGATAGAGACATATCAGTAAAACATCAGGATACCTGAAGCCTAACGTAAACCCCACGTTTTTAATGTTATATTTATTTCGTGTGATTTATGTCGTTATTTGATAGAGAAAAGTGAAAAAGCGATTTAAAAATGTTCTAGAACCAGTTTAGATGGGCTTCTCTAAAAATAATGCTTTACTTCATAAAACACACATTTGCTCTATTCCCACTGCCAAAGGAACCGTCCCTTTGTTGTCCCGTGGAACAGACTCATCTTTCATTTACCAGGAGCTCAGAACAGACATTTTTTGACTCCCCAAAGAGTTCTCATCATAGTCCAGATGTTTGAAAGTTCTCAGTTCACAAACATTGTGGAAAGTTTCCAGAATGTCTCCTGACTTTCAAAATGATACTAAACGAATGCACTACTGTATATACTGCC
>PVIC010055063.1:0-11348 GCA_004025085.1 Thryonomys swinderianus | reverse complement strand
AAAAAAAAAAAAAAAAAAAAAAAAAAAAAAAAAAAAGTAAGGATAAGTTTCTAAGTGATGCTATCACAGGAAATCAAAGCAAAAACCATCCATATGCCTTAATAGGTACTGTTTGGCTCATGCGGAACACTCCGTGTTTCTGTGACTACTCATACCAGAATGGCACCAGGGTGGACTGTAAGGGGAACCCAATGGGGATTCATAGCATGAAGGCCCTAGTTCCAGCTGTTCTCCACTGAGCTGAGTGATGTTCAGCAAGTCACAATGTCAATTGCCTCCTCTGTGAAGTAGATGTAACTATACCTGATCTGGCTGTATTGTAGGGTTATTTTATTATCCACATGGTAATGGATGTGAATGCATGTTGGGAGTTGCCAGTCTACTAGATCAAAAACTCCTATAAAAGCCCCCCTCTTTTCTGTGGAGGACCTGCTGCTAGTCACTGTGTTGCATAACCATAGACTGACCCAAGCTGGGAAGGACCACTGTGGAAAAAGGTACCAATCAGCTTTTCTGAAGTGATAATCATTTAGTTATCTGACTTGTCTATATTTGAAGTTAATGCATCACCAAAAATGACCTCCAAATATGGTGAAGAAGACTATGTAGATAGTTTCGGGGGATTTGACAAAAAAATTAATTTTGTTTTGAGAGACATATGAATTCTTGGCACTCAGTACAGAACCTGGCACATAGAATGTGCTCAAAAGAGAGTTATTAAAAGAGTGATGAATGAATAATGGAATTGAAAACATTATTATTAGCCTGTCTTTGGACATTTCATTCTTTTTCTTGAGACAGATATTGGCAGTGTTTTCAGTTATGTGCACAAGTTGTCAAGTCAATCTCTACTTCCTGGAGACTGTCTTTATCATCTAACCTAAGACTTGCCTGCAAGAAAGTAAATGCAACCACAGATTTCTGGGTACTGAGGGGTTGGAAAAGCCACCATCTGCCTCACTATGTCTTTCCCTTTCCCAGAGGTCTATGTAGTTGCCCTCTAGTAGCTTTGCCTTGTGGCTGTCAGTCCATCTTCAGTCTTGACCTGTAAGGTCTGTGGTTCTCAATATGTAATGCATTACTTGACATAGAAAATAAGACAGGATCAAACAGCCATACCATAATCGAGAGGCAGTTTTTCCTCTCTGAGATTGTCCAGTTGTACATACAGGGATGTCTGGTCTGTCATCCCTTAGCGTAGGTTCATCTCTTGCTTTTGCTGTTAAGTGTTTCCTAGTGTATGGTTTGGCTGTTTCCCTAAATGTTACATCATTTGTCCTTAAACTAACATAATTTGGTTGCAGTTGGCCAGACATGTTGTTAGTCAAATTCACTCTAAGAGTTGGTAAACAGGTTTAAGAAAAAGATACTTACATTTTTTTTTTCTTTGAGACAGGGTCTCGCTTTGTAGTTCAGGCTGGCCCTGAGCTCACTATGGTGCCCAGGCAAGCCGCCGCGAACTCAGCAATCCTCCTGTCTCTGCCTCCCGAGTGCTGGGATGACAGGCGTGAGCCACCACGTCCGGCACTGTGGTATGTGGTGTTGATTGTTGGTGGGCGTGTCTCCACGCCCAGCATTACATGTGGTTACCGGGGATCGAACTCAGGTCCTTGCACTTGCGAGGCAGGCGCTGGAACCACTGAGCTAACCCTCCGGCCCCAGGATACTTACATTTTTTTTTAACGTGTTTTCTAACAATAGGTTAAGGAAAGGAGTCAGAGAAGTTTGTGGAGTACATAGTTCACTTGTAATACAGCTTAAAGATTAATGGGCTTCAAATGACAAATACTCCATGTGTGTGCATGCATGTGTGATTCTTAATGTGAAAGCAGAGTTTATAGGTACTTCTCATGGCCTTTCCATTCACTACCTGCATTTAAAAAGTTTTAAATGAGGAAAACAACAATCAAAGGTATTGTGTTGAGATAAAACCCTATTTATGAGTAATTCAGCTATCCTTCTTAGATGACTTAGAATGTCTACAACTCAAATGACAAGAGAGTCCCTTCAGTTGTCTCTTGACAGAGGCTAATCCTTCTGTGGTCCTGAAGTCACTAGACAAATTCCTACTCCTCATTTCTCTTCTTTTATATTCATTGTGTTAAATGGGTTAACATTATTACAAACATTTTATTTGTAAAAAACTTCCTTTTATCCACAAACCTATCTTCAGTGGAGATTTGGCCAAATTTGGAAAAAGCAAGCAAGCATCCTAGCTACCTTCTAGGCAAACAGGAGACTTTAGAGAGATAATTTTGGGATTGCTTTATCTTCTAATGTTACTTTTTAACATCTATCTGGATCAGGTTAAACTTCCAGAACCTACTGGAGAACGATCATTGTGGTGAAGCTTTCTAAATCAGAGTGGCATTTCTCTGGGCAATGACAATAAAACTGCTGACTTTTTTTTTTTACATGTGCATATCCACTTCTGGTAAGGACATTTGGTTTAGGAGTTGCTGTCTAAGGAAATTGGTTTCCAGGTCAGGAGGGTTGATGATAATATTCCAGATGTTTCTTCCAGCTGCATGCATTTTATTTATTCTCTCTCTGCTTTTCCTTATGGAAGAGGTCCGTCTGTACCAGTGATTTTATGTGATTGTACGAGTACAGTGAGGGAAAGCTTAGGAAATGAGAGAAACAAAGGAATCATTTAGGAGTAGTGTCATTTTAATGGTAGCCTTAATGAGGATGAGTAAAAATGTTTGCAGGAAAATCAGAAAAAATTTTCTCTCTCTCTCTTTCTCTCTTTTGTGTAAGAAGTAGAGGGTTAGCTCTAGGGTGGTTTATGCTATTACCATTTGGTCCCAGTGGTTTTAGTATGGAGTGAGAATGGGAAGAAATGAACTTGTGGTTACAAATGTTGCATGTGATCTTATTTCATTCTATCTATCTATCTATCTATCTATCTATCTATCTATCTATCTATCTATCTATCATCTATTTATTTATTTATTTTTTTATTTATTTTTTTTATCATCTATTTATTTTTGAGACAGGGTTTCTCTTTGTAGTTCAGGCTGGCCCTGAGCTCACTATGTAGCCCAGGCAAGCCTTGAACTCAGCAATCCTCCTGCCTCTGCCTCCTGAGTGCTGGGATTACAGGTGTGAGCCACTACACCTGGCACTGTGGTATGTGGTACTGATTGCTGGTGGGTGTGAGTCACTGCGCCTAGTATTGTTGTATGTGGTTACCCGGGATCAAGCCAGAGACCTTGCACTTGCTAGGCAGGCACCGGAATCACTGAGCTAAATCTCTGGCCCTCATTCTTTAAAATTCAGAAGGCATACCATTAGAGTTGATAATAGCCATCAGAACTGCCTAATTTATGTATGTATGTGGGAGCTATTATTCTTAAAATTGCTTCCATGCCTTGAGATCACTGAGGATTGAAGGGAGAAGGACATAACTATGGCAGTCAAGTTCCAGAGTGAAGGATAATGTGCTCTTCCAGGATCCTTTCTCAGCCCCATTGGATTCATGGAGGAGTGGAGGACATAGTGAGGAAAAGTGGTTTGGAGACCAGTGGGCTGGGCCCTTAGATTATACATATACCAGATATACTCTTACTAAGTTTATAAAACATATTCAATAAAAGGGGTTAAAACAGTTGTTTTTTCTGGGTTGGTCAGTTTCATTCCTGGATCACCCTTCTTTGTGTGCTATCCTGAAGGACCAGCAATTCCACAATCCTTAACACTGTCCGTAGCTACGATTTGGAGAATAAGAAAAGGTGGCATTCTGGGAATTAGAAAATGATTTGTACTACCTTTGTACCTAGAGATATCCAGCTCCCTCTCTAAGCAGATTTTCAAACCAACTCCATTTCCATAAGAATTACTCATTGGCTCTAAAGGTCACAAACCAATTAGAATGTAGCAATAGCTTTGTACAGAACTGAATGTTGATTCAAATTGACTCTAGTAATGTGATGTTCTTTAGCAAAACCATCATCAAATGAATCTGTAGATAAAGACACAGAATGAGTGGGGTCTGGGTACTAGGACAATGACTACTTGATCCATATGTTCAAGGCTTTGTTCTATTAAATCTTCTCAGAGAACTTCCTTTTGCCTGTGATGTGGATGAATGGACTTTGAAAACATAATAGGAATTGATGTCATCTATTGATTACCATTTCAAGCATACTTTTCTAATCTCTAATTACTGTTGAAGAAAAAATGCTTTCCAGTATAATAAGTGTCTCATCAGAGGGCCCAAGTCTGGTGTCTTGATATCCTAAGTGGCTGGTTAATTTGTTTAATTCATATAGCACCTTGATGCCTATGGAATGGTGAACATAAGCTCTGCTGAAGGTTGATACCAAACCAGATTTCCATGGAGCTGATTATGTGCTAACTACGCAGTAGATGGAAATCGCTGGCTTCCAGCCCTGACAAATGTAATTTATTTCATGGGGGCAAGGGGTTGCTCCCATATAGGCTTCTGGGACTTCATAACAGGGAGACTCAATGTCAGATTAGTTTCAGAGGGTCTTATATCATTTTGATGTTTCCAACGCTGGGCCCCTCCCTCAGCCAGGAACTATGATCTGCTTAGTAAACAGGTGGTGGGGGTGAGATATTGATATCTGAGCCACTGAGCATTAGTGAAAGGGTCTTAGAACCAATCCTTCTTCCTTCTGCAAGTGAAAAGTTTTTAATTTCTTTAATGTCAGGAAACACACTCCTGATTTTCCATGAAATAACTGGACAAATCTCACAGCAATACACATAGAAATGTATTGCTCTCTGATTTCTTAAAGTAAGCTGGTTTAAAAACAACATCCCTTTACTCTAGACCTTTGAGGAAAGTCAGTATTTACATCTTTCATCTAATAACTTGATTATTGGTTGTGGTTTCCTCAATAAGATTTGAAGGCAGGGCAAATAAATCTGCTAAAAAATGAAAACTTTTATAAGCTGTCTTGAAATCAAATTATTGCCCTGTATAGTCACACTTAAAACAATTAGAATACATTTCAATAGAAAACCATTGTCTGAAAAGGAATATACAATGTCTTTCAGCCCATTCCTTGTCAGAGTCTTAGAGTCAATTTACTTAATCTCTGAGATATAAAAATCACTACTTTTGTAAAAGCTAGAGAAAGGAAATGTAGAGTTCATTCCCCACATTATACAAGTAAGAAGACCAAAGACAGCAGGAGTTAAATGACTTGCCCAAGGACAAAAACTTTGCAGCAAGGTTGGGATTCAAACCTAGCAGTTCAAATTAGTGTTCTTGACATGGCAGCTGTTGGGTCTCAGCTATTATGTCTTACTTAAGTCAGTCCTAATTTTAAAGGAAAATGAATCGGTTCACTAGCTAAGTAGTATTGTGTTTAAAACACTCCATTTTGATATTTTCCTCACCACCCCTTAATAGCACTGAGAATTTGTCTTTGTGAGAGTCTTTGTGAAAAGATAATAAAATAAAAACCAGCAGGCCCAATTAATTTCAAAGTACTTACTCTGAAAAATTCTTTTGTTGAACCGGAGTCCAGGGTCCCATATGCAATTTCAGTTTGCTTAGCTAGGTCTTCAGCACTCTCTATGGGGGAAACCATCCTTTCCACAGTCAGGAAAGCAGCAAGATTGGCAGTATATGAAGAAATTATGATCAGGGTGAAGAACCACCAAACACCTCCAACAATGCGCCCGGAGAGTGATCTGCAAAATGAAATAAAAACAAATCCAGACCCAAAGAGTCCAGATCTCAGTTTATAAAGTCTTTATCTGCATTTCCAGAAGAGAAGTGTTTTCAGTACAGCTGGTGGAGGGGAGAAGTACATGATATGAAAGAGTTAAAACATCAGATAAAAACTGCTTATTAGCAACAACATCCCATGTCGTCATTGCATTGATGATGTTACATGCATGTCACTCTTCTGACCTAAAGAGGTTTTGCTTCCATTTTGATTTGAATGTCCTCTGAAGGACTGTGTGTTGAAGTCTTCATCATCAGTTTATGGTTTTATTTGGAGGTGGTAGAGCCTTAAAGAGATGGGGCAGAGCGGAAGGAAGTTAGATCACTGGGGGTGTGTTCTTAAAAGAGACGTTGGGGCGCTGGCCCCTCTGCCTGCCTCTCCCTGTCTCTCTCCCTTCCTCTCTTTCTCCCTTTTTCTGTTTATTAGCTGCGCTCAGGTGCACAGGCCTCCTGTGCCACACACTGTCATGATATACTGCCTTGTTACAGGCTCAGAGCTACAGGGCCAAGAGACTATGGGCCAAAATCTCTGAGACAATGAGCCAAAATAAATCTGTCCTCCTCATAAATTGTTTACCTCAGGTATTTGTCACAGTGATGGAAAGCTCACTAACACAGGTTTGAAAGCAAGATTTTTAAATTACAGAAAGAAGCTTTTTACATGTCATAATTTAACCTATTGAGTTCTCGTTCTGTGAGTTTAGGTAGACAGACTGTTAGAAAATATTCCATTTCCTTTAAAGTCAGTGGTTCTCAGCCTTCACTCAACATTGAATCACCCAAGACCCTTACAAAACACATGCTCAGGTCCACCGAAGATCAATTAAAAGAGGATCTGGAAGGTAGAACTCAGGCACCTGCATTTTGTATAGCTTCTCAGGTGATTACAGACTATTGATGTAAGGTTAGATCATAGGAGAAACACAGTAAAAAATAAAACCCACCCACATCTGAAGATACATGAGTAGATACTGGTAAATAGACACTCTTCACTCTGAGCTTTATAAATTCAATAAAGACATTGTCATTTTGTATAGTTGGCTACCCATGAGGCAAAAGGATAGATGATAATATTTACTATTATCTTCATAGAAATGATTCTTGAGGCCCAGGAGGTCAAAACCTCTCCCTCCTGTAAACAATGCCCGAGTCATAGAGGGCAAGCCCCAAATAAAGTAGGAAATGACCTACATACTGTGTGTGGTTTGTCAGAGAGCAAAAGCCTGCCCCATCCTGAAACTAAGCAAACAGTGACAACAGCAGCAACAACAACAACAACAACAACAGCAACAACTCCCAAACAAATAGTGCCATTCCCCAGCCATACCATAGAAATTCTTACTAATAGAATTACTCTCTGTGTTGGTTGTTCTTAGAGCCTTAGATCAAAATGTTCAACAATATTCATTTTTATCCAATTAGTAGGAAATGGAGGAAAAGATGGTAAGTTTCAATAAGAGGAACATTTTGTTTTTCAAGGTTACGCAGTGGCGTTCCTGGGTTTGTTAAAAGGCATATTCTGAATATCGGAGTGCCGGGGAATTCAAAGGGGATTCCGTTGCAAGTGGTCTACACATAAAACTGAGAAACAAACATGTTCTTCATCAATGATTGTCAGTTCTGCCTGGATAGCAATAATTTTTTGGGGGGTGGGGTGAATTAAAAGAAGACAAAAAGCCAACCCTCCCCAAACAAACAAACAATCTCCAAAAGCCTTGCCTAACCTCCATCTCATACTGGTTAAATTGAAATTCTAGGATATGGGGCTAAATAGCAGCATTTTATAAAACTCTTAAGGTGCAGGTAAGGTTGCTAGCTATAAATCTATATCATGAGTACTACTCGGGGGGCACCATGGGAAGTTAGGGGGCCAGTATGAGGGTAATGAATGCTCAGTGATAGGTAATTACTTGTACTTAGGAAATCTCATCTCCTTTGTAATGTTGCTGAAGATCTGCTCGGTTTGCAGAACTGAACATGTCCTTCCTAGGTTTCATAGAACATTGCCTCACCATCCCTAGGACACTTCTGCAATATGGCTTCTGCTTGGTTTGCAGAACTGAACATGTCCTTCCTAGGTTTCATAGAACATTGCCTCGCCATCCCTAGGACACTTCTGCAATGTGGCAGAGCTCCGTCCTTGTTAGGCTGTGTTCTCCCACGTCCAGAAAAGCTTGTAGGAAAGAACTCCCTCTGTCATAAAGTCAAGAATAAGCATAGGGGCCTGGCACAGCTCCAGGCTCTGTGGGAAGTGGGACGTTCTGGACTAAGAGCTGACAATTCAAGCTCTCTACTTGTACAAGCACTGTACCACTTTGAAGACAATTTTCACATTCCTGTGTCCTTTCAGTCTTTGATAAATTCAGCTGTTTTAGAGGTAACACTCTAATCAAATAATTTGGCAGGTATTCTTATAAATAGTATTCTTTATTGGTTAGTGGTGACAAATCTTATTTCCTTTTAAAGTCTGCAATTTGTTGGTCTCTGAATGCCTAAAACAGCCATGATTTATTTATTTCCCCAACATAATCACTTTTAGTTTTCAAATGTGAAAATCTGTTGTGCAAGTAATTTTCCAAACTAATAGTTATATTCTTTCAGGATTTATTCTAAGAACATTTCTTTTTTAATCATAAAAGGTAAAAACGTGTGGATGAGTCTTAAATGTGTCACACTTCCCAATGCTAAAAGTATATAGTGCTTCAATTATGAATTTAGATTCTTGATAGTTTCTCTTCGTTGTTTCCATACACATTTACTTATTCTGGCCTAGTTTGACTCTGGAAGTAATATTACTGTCTGAAAAATTTAAAAAAGTGGGCTGTGTTTTGTATGTGTACCAACTTCTCATGATAAATGTAACCATTATGTACTGCAAAGATGTACTAATAAAAATCCAAATTCCACAAAATAAAAAAGATGGATGCCTCGAAGTAGTAACATCGTAACAGGGTAATAAGAATGGTAATAATAGCTAACACTTACTGAGTGCTTCTTATGTGTCATATTCTATTCTAATTGCTTTATGCACATAGCACCAACTTTTAAAGCCCGCCACCCCTTCAGTTAGGATCTGTAAGGATTATTTTCAGATAATCAAGCAGAGGCATTTGGGCACTTAAAAAAATGAAGGATGGAGAGAAGAGAAATAGAAAATACAACATCTATACTTACACAGCAGGAAAGAAATACCCAGATTTTTATAGTGCAAAATACTTGTAATTTGAATGGGAAAATTCAGAGTGGTGTGTAAATCTTAGAAGGCACCATTTTCCTACAAACACCTGAGAAATATAGTTGCAAGAAAACCAAAGGTGTTTGGTTGTTTGTTATCTCTTGTTTATTTGGAATGGAACTGCGAATATCATTCTCATGTGGGAGAATAAGGCTTTGCTAAGATCAAGGAAAAACTGACTTTGGAATAGTTCCAGAATCAGAGTTTGGTACGAAGAAAAGGTATATTCTGTTCCTGTGAATACTAATAGTAGTTTATCCATTGTCTACTTTAAATGTGGAGAAAAATACAGTAATTTGTGGAAATTACACTGTGCCATTTTACTGAGGCTAATGGACTACAGTTGTGTCTGTCTGATCTGAAATAAAGCCTGCATATCACAATCTGGTGATTTTGTCCACTTTAATACAGGCTCGGGCCATCATGTGGTTGATCTGAATGACTCAGCCGAGACTGGTTGTCGATGTGACTGAAAATCAGCCTAAATTCAAAATGGTCATTTTCATGGCCTCATGTCTACCTGGTTATTGGCTTTGGCAATTAAATGGTTAATATGATCACATTTAGTTATCCCTGTGTGTCCTCGGGTTTAACATCCACAGTCAACTACCAGTAGAGAGAAAATATGCAACAAAGAGCTGCATCTGTACCGACCATGCACAGTTATTTTTCTTGACATTATTCCCTATGCAACACAGTATAACAGCATTTTTACTGTATTAGGTATAATAAATAATCTACAGTTGATTTAAACGATGTGAACAGGTCGTATCCAAACACTGCACAATTTTGTGTAAGGGACTTTGAGCACTCATGGGTGGTGGTATCTTTGAGGGTCCTGGAGCCAAGCCCCTGTGATACCAGGGGTTGGCTGTGCCTATGAGTGTAGTGAATTTGGGTGAGTAACCACGTAGAAATTGGTATGATAATTTTACAAACCCCAGAAAAAGCCTCTGAAGAATCAGGGTGCAATGTACAAAGTTTCCTTCAGCATCATACCCCCAAGACAGCAATTGCCTGGACAAGCGTTGGTGGAGTCTCTGCCATTTCCTTCCCTCGTTTGGTGGGGATGCTTAATCTTTTCACTGAGAAAAGGTGCACGGAACCCACAGTGAAGATGCACCTTAAGCATTTTTCCATCCCTCTTTTATCCTTAGCAAATCTATAGCCACTTAAATCCACATTCCACATGGAGGCTATAGAGAAAGTGGCTGCTAGGTCAACCCCATCACACTTTATAAAGGATCTATTAAAACAAGACGAGACTTTATAGTCGAGGTAAAAAGACCTGTCATTTTCCAGTACCTCTCGTTCCATGAATGCAGCTGCAAAATGTTTAACATTCATTTCCAATAGTTTTGTTGCCCAAGACAGCTTTCAAGGTTGGTATAATAAAACGGTTATAAAACCCTTCACATTTAGAGTTTGTAAAAACACATTTAAAGGAGGGTGTTGTACCTTTTGAAAAAATATAAGAGGAGGCATAAAGTCAATGGAAATAAATTAGTAACGCAAGAACAGCTATATGAAACATTGCAAGGTACAGATACCAAGTAGTGTACAATGCTCTTGTTATCTGCAAGCACAAAAACTGAAGTTCTTAAGTTAATAATAAAATATATTTATGCCATTTGACACAATACTACAAGTGAGCTATGGGCTGTAACCTCCATATTGTAAGTAAATTTTGTAATCTGCATTTTACTGGCTTTATGAAACAAAATGGAACTAAAAGCTATTCTTTCTTTGTGCAAACTCTTTATCATGTCCTTTCCATTTCTTTTTCCAAAGTATACATCATTTCTATATGCTGTTTAATGCTGTATCTACGACAGACTTTTTAAAAATAATGTGCCAAATTAATCTTTGGCTCTTAGAGTCTTGTGCAATGGGAACAAGAGCCCATGTCTTAAAGACTGAAAGCTGCAGCTTTCATCCAGAAAAATCACACATGAGTTGTAATAAAAATCCTGCCATTTTGTCATTAATTTATTGTCACTTCACTACTGCTTTGAAGTGAACTTGCAGTAGGACGAAGACAGCAGTGATACATCAGCAAAGGAAACAATATTGCTTAAAACAGAGCAAAAAAATCCCCTTGTTTTTGATCCCGTTCATTTTACACCCTTGATGTCTTGTACTATTCTGCAATATTTTCTATTTCAGAGCAGGATATAAGGGCAAGGACCGGTATCCAACCTAGATCCTTTTCTATTTTTTCAAAGTACCTGATAACCTGAAAACCCAATAGGAAAGTAGCACTGTTGGAAAAATGTGTACCCAGTAATCAGGTTCAAGTTAGTCTGTTCTCTCTCTCTCTCTCTCTCTCTCTCTCTTTCTTTCTTTCTTTCTTTCTTTCTTTCTTTCTTTCTTTCTTTCTTTCTTTCTTTCTTTCTTTCTTTCTTT
>PVIC010055062.1:0-11361 GCA_004025085.1 Thryonomys swinderianus | reverse complement strand
AATTATCTTAGCCCCATCTGTTGAACTGGGAGTAATTTCAATATCCACTTCCAGTTAAGAACCATTAAATTCCGACACGATACCTTCATTTTGAAGAAAACAAAAGTCAGACCCAGAGAGATGACATTAAAGTTAGTCTGTGTTTGGAACAAAGAAAAAGAGGAGAAGACTTAATTCTATCCTGTTCTTTAGAATTTCTGGACCTCGTGAGGGAGGCAAACATGAAGTGTAAGGATGTTTGGGATACAAAGTTAAGTGGGATCTCCAAGAAGGAACTAAGTAACGACTATATCTGGTTCTTTAAACTAAGGTAACCAAGGGGCTCATTCTAGGCAGTACCTGAGCAAGGGTGTGTTGGGGGTCAGAGGGTGGTAGGTTAGGGAAGGTCATTCACAAAACTTCTGGGCAAGAGTGTTGTGGGAAGCACGAGGAGGCACAAGTGTGGGGAGACCTTAAGAATGGAAGGGGCAGTTAGAGGATTTAGCTCAAGGGGTACCGCGCCTACCTTGGAAGCAGAAGGGCCTGAATTTGATCCCTGATACCGCAAAAAAAAAAAGAATGGAAGGAGAAAGACCAGAGAGGAGGCTGAGGCAGAGATGAGAACAAACTAGAAAGGGCCTGTATACAAGGCCAAGGACTAGGCTGAATTCCTCCCGGCTGGGTAGGTGGTGCGTTCTTATCCCGGGAAAGAAAAGGCACCAGATCTGTGCTTTCGACATGTGGTTGCTGATAATATCTTCCCTGGAGAAGGCGTTTAGGAGATTTGGCAATAGTTTACAACGCGGGGCTAAAAAGCAGAATCTTAAACTCACTTCCAGGTGTCAGATGCAGCTGGCGGAGGCATGCTTTTGTCCAAAATAGTGCATCTAAAGCATCTTGCACTTAAAGGTGCGACTGGGGAGGGGTTGGAGCAAGCTCTCTCTGGGGAGTCGCCGCCCCGTCACCCCTGTGCGCTCTCCCAGGCGGACACACCCAGTTATGTTCCTGCTGACTCCAGGCGGCATTGCACTTTGCAACCTGTGCCTACATTAGAAAGGTAACGTAGAGAGACGCGAACATGTACCCCCAGGATATTGCCCAAGTGTGTGACAGCACCCGCTCTTCCGTGGGAGGACAAACGCTGGCGAGGCTGCGGGGAGAAAGGAGCCCTCCTCCACTGCTGGTGGGATTGTAGATTTGTGCAACCACTGTGGAGATCAGTGTGGAGATGCCTCAGAAAACTAGGACTAGAGGTCCCATTCGACCCTGCTATTCCCCTGCTGGGGATACACCCAAAGGAATTCAAAGAATCATATTGTAAAGTCATATGTGCACCCATGTTCATAGCAGCTCAGTTCGTGATAGCCCAATCTTGGAAACAACCCAAATGCCCATCAACTGGAGACTGGATAAAGAAGATGTGGTTTTTTACTAAAATGGAGTATTACTCCGCCATAAAGAAGGACAAGTTTCATTCATTTATGTGCAAATGGATACACCTTGAGGACACACTAATAAGTGAAATAAATAGGTCACAGATATGTATATACCACATCTTTTCTTTGGTATGAGAACATGTAGATGTGAGTTCTAGAATGTATGATAGGTTTTGTAAAATAGGAAATATTCAAAGAGAATGTGGTGGGGGAACGTAATGAGGGGCAAGAATATGTATGATTTGGAAAGAAAAATAGCATATATATAAGGGGTAGGGGGTTGTGGCTGGGTAGGGATGTGGGTAAAACTGAGAATTAACTCCTGTCATAACTGGTACAAATTCCCCAATGTTGAGCGTGACTGTGAACTGTATATAAAATGTACCAATGAAGAATTCAATTAAAGAAAAAAGAATGAAGCTAATCTCTGGTCTTCAATGGGCCTGAGCCACAGCCCATCCCCCAGAGTGCTGACACGTTTGCTGAACAAGCGACTCAGAACAGCTCATGCTCCAGGGGTCCCTGGCCTCTCGTGGCAATAATACAAACACAGAGTCTCTCAAAACATCTGTGAACTGTGTTTTCTTCCTAACTGTAGCTGTGGCAGGTCGACTGTCCATTTCCCTCCGGGAAGCAAAGTTCTTTTAAACTTTCCTGAAGCCGAGGACTCCGATACTAGCCAGGTCTGATATTAACTTTATGTATCTTACATGGACAACTCCCAAAAGATTATCTGTTAAGATTAAGAAGATTGCGCCCCCAGTTCCAGCACAATATTCTGCTTTCTTCAGGACTCTGCTCAGCCGAGTCTTCTGTCAGAGTATAATCTCCTCGAGGTTAGGGTCTGTTTGTCTGTTCCATTAACCTGCCTACGCCAAGACTGTACAAGGTTTCTGGCCCATCAAACATGTTATTTTTGACAGTCGTACACATTTCTGTTGTAGCGACCTGTACTTCTCAGCTCCGTTCAGCTCCAGTTACCTGCAGGCCTCTAGGCCAGCTTTAGCTCCAAAAAGCCTGATCCAAAGGCAAGGAATAAAGGCAGGAAGGAGCTGGGAAACAGACCTCTGAGGACAGCACGATCTTTTTTGCAGTGCCGGGACTGAGTTCCTGCCTGGCTTATCACTATCCCCACATTTCCTATCAGTTAGGTATGCCTGTGTCTTCTCCTCTACAAATCCTTTATACTTGGCATGGTTTTTATGTGGCCCTCCTGAGTATCAAGCAGTATTTAATGTTTATTTAATTTTTTTTTTGCTTTAAATCAAAAAAATGCTGTATTTTCTTTTCTAAAATTAAATCAAAGGTTATATAACAAAAGTAAACCATGAAGCTAAATTCAGAGGATTTGATTGATTTCTCTCCTTCTCCAAGAGTGACACACCAAAACAGCCCTTCCAGCTCTGTAATTTGAAGGTTCAGGAAGCCAGGAAAGCTCCTGCGAGCCAAAAATCCTCATAATTTGCTTGAATTGGAAATCTACAAATGAATTTAAAAAGGATAAGCAATCTATAACAAGACCAGGAAGCTATTCAAGGACAAGATTAGGTGGCTGTTTTTCTTGGTTGTAGTTACAGTGATCAACACCAGTGCCTCTGACGGGGTAAGAACTGTACTTTCAGCAGTTACAACGGCAAATGCCAACAAGACACCAACAAAGAGCACGATGTAAAGCTGACGAAGAGCAGGACGAAGCGTGCAATTCTCACACGTCAGTGTCAACGCTACCGTTCATTCTGCTCTACGCTGTTGAAAATTTTATCCTACCAGATCCACTGTGGCCTCAAGCTGTGCCCTCTCCAAATCAAGAGCTGTTTCTCTTCAGCTCAGGATGACTCGTACCTGGAAAGAAAGTTGCCGGCTCTCCAAGACCGTGGAGGAGGCTCTGATTATGATCATGTTCCAAAGAAGTACATTTTTATCCATGAAAATAATTTCAGCACGGATTTGTCAAATAAAAGAATGAGGTAATGTACATAAATATGCAAAACATCGGAAAGCTGTTGAGAAAAATTAATACACGGAGGAGCTTTGCAACAAGGAGGGTCAGAAAGATGTCCGTGCTCTGAGCCACCACCTCACAGGCCAACGTCTGAGCTGGACACCGTGACAAATACCAAGCAACTGCGAAACACCGTCAAGGGACTTAAAGGCTGCACAGAGAAACAACCTATATACCAGGGGTGAGGACAGCAAAGTGAAGAGAAATAAACAGAGAAGCCAAAGGAGCAGAAGTGGAGTGTTAAAACAAACACGTTCCCAATCTTATTCAGGTCAATTTGCACTGGAGGCCGCTGTACAGACACAGGCGTGGAGAGCACCCGCGACTCGGGAGTCTTTGATTGGTAACGAGACAGAAATCCATCCGCGACTACCAGTCTGCGAGGTACGCTCTCATCATGGCCGCGTGGAAGGGGAGACGCAGAGCTCACACAGTCTTCGATATAAATGCAGCTGGAAGCGCCTTCTCTTCTTCTTTCAGCGATCTGACACCTCCTCTCTTTCAAAAGCAGTGCATGATAGTTCTCTGTTCAATCTGCTTTAGAAATGTGCGCGTATGTCTGGCATGACTCTGTCCCCGTGGTACCTGGTCCTGCCCCCCATGTTCCTGTTCCTCTGGCGACTCCCACCTAAACTTCAGCACATTTACTCTCACAAATTTAGCGTTAGCTTCGGTCACGGACTATATTTAGAACTTGCCTTCACCCCCTCCGGAATAGGCTGAGTGCACGAATGATTATGTTCAGCTGAGGAGCGAAAAATGCCCATTTCTGATCAGTGTGCTTCAGTCCCCCCTTTCTGCCTTTGAACGTGGCTCTGACAGATGCTGGGGAAGATGAAAACCCCACGATGACTGGAAAACAAACGGGCAGAATTCTTCACTTTATTATGTGAGCTCCCCACACACAGAGCCATGTGGAATTTGTGTGGGATCTTATTTATTATATTACAAAAGTGGTCCTTCGTGTATTTGTATGCTGGGACGAAAACAGGCTGCTTTTATATAAGTCAAATGTCACATCAGAAAATAATACTCTGGAATGTTTCGAAAACATTCCAGTGCTTTTGATCCATTGGAAAACAGAATTGACCTTTCACAGCAAATTAACTGAACGGGTTAGGTATATGTAATAAAAATAAAAGGACCTGCTGTTGCAGACCGAATGACGAGGAACGGTAGACAGATTGACTAGCCATTCCAGAGGTTGCCTGAACAACATCGAGGAAGGCAGACTTGGGGGTAGACTCCTCGCTGTCTTACTTTTACACAGTGAAAGCTGCTGGGCCCAACCCGGCCCACATAGCCTCCCGTCACAGGAAAAGTATTTCTTTCTCATGCCATATGTAGGAGGGTTTAAAAAACAAAACAAGACTTCACCATTATCTTTCCACACTTATGGGTGGGTATTCCCTTGAACATTGTTTCAGTGTGTAAAAATTTTGTCTTAAAAATAATTTTCAAAAGAATTAACAGAGGATTGGGGTGATAGCTCCTAATTCCCTTTTATGTAAGTTCCCAGGCATTATAAAGAACTAACTGTGTGCAGCAGTTGGGCAAAGGTTTAGGGTGAAATTCACAAGCAGGAGCCAACGAGACTTCTTCACTGTTCCTGGCCTTGCGGCTTTGCATGAAACCTGCAGTGAGCCCTCCTGCTGGTCCACGTACACGTGTGCAGCTCTGAGAGTCACGCAGGCCAAGGCTGAGCTCACTGTGCCACGCATGAGCCAGGGCATGGCACTCTCCTCTCCTCCCAGCCCCCAAGCCAGCAGTGTCTAGCATCTGATGCCATGCCACAGGCACATATGGAAGAGAAAAAATGAGAAAGAAACAGTAAATCAAGAGAAGGAGGTAGCTGGAGCATGCCTGGCACTGGTATCCATTAAATTACCAATATTTTTTTTGAGAAAATGAGGCCTCTAAGAAGAATAGCCCATAGGTAAGTTCTTTCTTTTTTTCTTTTTTTTCTTTTCAAGCTTCCTTGGAAAGATTGGTTCTGGGGGTCAAACTAATGAGAAAGATCTCAATACTTGTAGCAAAGTTTCAAGCTTCACATTATGAACCTTCAGCATTAAAACCATGTGGAGCTCAAAGGAGGAATTCACATGAGATCAATGGGTCATAATGAAGAATTAAAAATATGTGAGGGTATTTAATTTACCACAAAGGTGTATATGATGTCATAAAGGTATGTCACTATAAAGGTAGCTTTTCAATAGAAGAGACTTTTCAGTAGAAGATGTTTAATGCAATTAGGCAACTATGTGAGAGAAATAAGTAAAACTAGATTCCTGTCTCATTCTTTTTTTTTTTTTTTTGAGACAGGGTCTCGCTTTGTAGTTCAGGCTGGCCCTGAGCTCACTATGTAGCCCAGGCAAGCTTCGAACTCAGCAATCCTCCTGCCTCTGCCTCCTGAGTGCTGGGATGACAGGCATGAGCCACCATGCCCGCCACTGTGGTATGTGGTATTGATGGCTGGTAGGTGTGAGTCACCACACCCAGCATGGTATGTGGTTATTGGGATCGAACTCAGGACCTTGCACTTGCGAGGCAGGCACCGGATCACTAAGCTAAATCTCCGGCCCTCCTGTCTTATTCTTCACACCAAAATTCATCTCAGATGGATTAAATTTTCCAAACATAAAAATAAAGACACAAGACAAAGCATAAGTGAACAGTGAACACTGAATAATCTCAAAGGGGACCGTTTCCTTCCGCTTAGGAATACAAGACTCAAACTCCAACAACAATTGGGAAAAATATTTGCAATACAGATATGAAGGGCTGGTCCCCTTACTTTAGGGAGAGAGTGTGTATTTTGACTATCACGAGGGCTGTGCTGCAGGCAGGGTCTGGGAAACACCTGCAGATGCTGTGGAAGGGGGTGTTGCTGAGAGGCAACACTCGGGCGGATGTGGCAATGCTTATTCCAGCCTATAAAGCGTGTACTCCAGCCAGCTCTGGGCCACGGAGAATTGACTCCACACTCCCACAGTCTGAGGCTCTGCTCAAGGTCACAGTCCGAGAAGACAGCTTTATCTGCGGTTCGTCACTGATACCATAACTGAGTACAAACCCACATCCCACTGAGAACGGCTCCTTCAGGGGCCTGGGATCCTCTAGAAGCCAAATCGAGTGGGTGCCTTCAGACCCGTGTCCTGCTCATATGCACCCCTTTGCCCTGGACTCCTGCGTTGTGAAGTCAGGGTGATGTCCTATCACCTCTTTAACATATTTGCATCGCCCAAAGGAAGTGCTTAGAGTTCCACTGAACGAATGAACAAACGAACGAATGAATGACATATAAATGAGGTAAACTAGCTAGCTGGGAGTACAGCGGGCAGATTAGAGACTGGGATGTCAGTTTCACGTAGGTGAAAGGTTAAAAAAGAAAAAGCTATAAAACTTCTCAATAGTTCTCTAATACATACAAAGTTACTCTTGGATGTAAAAGCTACTTTTTAAAGTTTAAATTATTTTTTAAGTTTTATTTTTAAGTCAAGACAGCAACATGAGAAGATACTAATGAATTTATGAATGTAGCAGGTTGGGTAGGATTTGATGAAACCAAAAACTCTTAAGCTTGGGAGGCTGGGTTGTTAGATAACAATGTTCTTGTAAACAGGCAGGCTAGATTTATTGTGCCTCTGGGAAAGTCTCCGGAATGAACACAGAAAATGCTTCTGTTGATTAGCCTTTTCAGCTCGCGGCTGAATGCTGACCTAAAATGGAAAGCCCTGCCCTCTGGATTTTACTTACTGCACCCTTATCAGTTCCTGTCTGGAGAACCGTCCCTCACAGAGATGTTAGTGAGGCGCAGTGGTTCGGTCCCGGCCCAACACCCAGTGCTCCCAAGAGCCTCCTGAGGAGCGGAAGCCGACCCCTTACACCTGCTACAGTGAGTCATCCTAAACGGAAGGCCAACGCAGGGAAAAGGATCAAAAGGACAGCTAGCGAGTTTATTGACGCAGACTCAGACAAAGAAAGGAAACTGAGTCCATACGTGCATGACAGAGGTCCCGTGGTCCCCGGGGAAGGGCAGCCAACCCAGAGCCTGGGTCCCTCCCCCGCGGCTCCTCGGTGCTGGCTCAGCAGCAGGGAGCAGGCACCGCCCAGGGGCCTGCGCTGAGTGCTTGGCTGTGTTTTTTCCAGACCTAGGAAAGGAAAGATACTCCTCTGTGGATGACGCTGGACATTCATTTAGAACTGGTCACAGGAACTCCTGTCAGCACTCCAGGTTCTCTTGCCCAGCTCTTTTTTTGAGACAGGGTCTCGCTTTGTAGTTCAGGCTGGCCCTGAGCTCACTATGTAGCCCAGGCAAGCCTGGAACTCAGCAATCCTCCTGCCTCTGCCTCCCGAGTGCTGGGATTATAGGCGTGAGCCACCACACCCGGCTTCTTGCCCAATTTTTGTGATGTTTCCAATACAGATCTTAAAAAGTATGTAAAACAGGAAATGGAAGCCGAGAGAAGGCTGAAAAGATGTGAGAATAATGCAATGCTAAAGCTAGAACGCTCCAGTGAATGTCCGGAACATTACAGAATGTGAACACGCACACTTCTGGCTGTGGTTGCTCATGTCCAACAGTGACGCCTCTTCCCCAGAGGCTCCTCACTTCCTTCAGCCCCTGTGGGCGAAACTTCCCTCCGTTCTCCCGTCCTCAGGATACGTTGGACTCTGAGATTTCATGAGATGCGCTGCGTTTTCCTCCTGCTGTCTCTTGGAAGGACTGCGCTGGAAGAGGTCCACACACCCAGGCCTTCCCGGGAGGAAACTCGTCATACGGGAGACGGCGCCCAGCCGGCCGCACTACCTGAACAGCTCAGGAAGAAGCGACCTTAGACACACTGGTTGAGCACGGATGAGTACGATGCCAGCATCACGCACAGGGACAACTGTCCACTCAGAGCCAAGATGGTGGCAACTCACAAGGTTTCCGATACAGCAACACACAGCCAAAGTGCCAGCTAACAAGCGGGAAAAGCCCTAAAACTGATTTCTTGCTCTAAGACATAAGGAATGTAAACAAAGAACTTATTAATGAGCATTCAGGGAGCTTCGTGCCTTTCTTTGGAAGCTGCTTCTGATGAGAGCATCTGTATCTCCTAGGGTACCGTGCAGGACGGCAGGTCTGAACCACAGGGCGCAGCCCGGGGCGTCTGGGGTTGGCTGTGGGAGAGGAAGCCGTGTGGACAGCGAAGAACACAGTGTGGCCACAGCAGGGCCGGGAGCCTGTGAGCGGGAGGACTCAGCGGGAACATCGACTTTCCCGAGCCAAACACGGTTAGCCCTGCTTGTTATTTCTCTAGAATGCACTAAGGTTAGAGAGGGATTTATACTGTGAGCATAAATATGGATTTAATTGTGCCCTCTTAGATTATGCAGCTATTCCTTTGATTCTTTATTTTCCCTAGATTTAAGTCTTACGGAATTTCAATCATAGATGATTATGAAAACTCTTGAGCTCAAATTCAAACTTAAAAATAGAAAACAGAGATGAAAGCACAAACTAGAACAGCAAATCAAAAATAAACAAAACACAATTCAAGGGTAATATAACAAAGACATATTTCAGGTCCTGGAGAAAGCTGGTGGTTTGCGATGACCAGTTCCCGCCAGATGATAGCTCACCGCTCACAGGCCAGCTGCCCGAGGGCACTGAGCCTCTTTGAGATCTGTGATCCAGACAACCCTCTGGGAAGGATTTATCTGGAAGAAAAGAAGTGGTTCTGGGATCCTCAGTAGTAGCACAAGTTCAGCCAGAGTCCTAAAGAGGAAAAGAGAAGGTGCAAGGACTGTGGCGGCGGCCTGCGGTGCACGGGTCACAGCGGGCTGGCGGGCCGGGAGCGCTCTGGTCCTCCTCGCGCCAGGCCCCGCGCGCGAACCTCCCGCCTTCATCCCGGCCCCGCACCCGGCCTGGGTGTCCCCTCTGGAGAAGCCACCGGCCGAAGGATCCAGCCACCGAGGACCTTGTCTTCGCTCAGCGGGTTTGGGGGAAGATCCTCCCGGGGTCCCTGCTCCCCAGCCCAGGCGTGGCTGCTTCACCGCTCTGTCAGATCAGCCAGTGGCTTATAACGAGCCGGTTTCCTGTCTGAATCAAGCTGGAAAGGCTGAAAGAAACCACGGAGAACCGTTCGCCTGCGGTGGAGGCGGTTTGGGTCAAGTCTGTGTTCTGTTCTCAGCGTCCTGCCTCAATACTCTCGCCGTCAGATTTCAAGCGCCCGCTCCTGCAATCTCGCGCTGCGGTGCGAGCAGGTGTCCCTTGCTTGTCACCTGTGGACACCGCTGAGGGCGCATCCCGTTTGATCACCACATCAGTCCAGCCTGGTGTTTCTCCGCAAACAAATCCGGAAGTCCCTTCGCCATCGATGCAACTGCAGAGCGCTGGTGCCCGCTGTGCTGAGAGCAAGCGCATTGGATGCTGCACAAGCCGAGCGCCGCACAGAGTTCGTACCCAACAGAGTCAACATCCTAAATTAAAAGAAAATAAAGGAGTAGAAAGTAGCTCTCTTCTCTTAGACTTCTGCCTCCTGCAACCCAAACGTACTTACTGCCCGCAGCTAGCTTCCGGTCGGGCAGCTCAGCCGCGTTCCGCGTTCTCTCCACGGCTGGGAGCACCAGGACCCTAAGTGACAGCCAGGGCAGCGTGAGCCCATTAATAAAACCAGGGTCTGTCCCGGGGAGCGTGGGGCTGCTTCGCGGCTTCCCTTCTCTCTGAGGAAGAGGGTGCCACGGGTGGAGAGAAGGGCCGCGGGGCACGGTGCGAGCGTGTGTGAGTTCGGGGTCACGCGGCTCTGCGCAGGCCCCGCGGCGGGCTGTCGGAGCCGATCAGACACTCGGCTCGCTGCAACTCGGGTCCCGCAGCAGTGAGGGAGGAGGGCAGAGCTGGCGAAGGGCACATCTCAGAGGCAGGACGTGATCAGCCCTGGCATCATCAACCGCATGAGACCAGCCCACAGCGGACGGCATCCAGAAACAATGCCCCGGGTAGAAAAGGAATCCACCCATGATGAGCGAGAAGTAACCGCAGCAAGCTGTTGTTCGTGTTCTCTGGGCTGATAAAATGGCATTACAACGAACTAGGAGAGTGGACTCCAAGAAAATCCATGCTTAAAATTCTCTAAGTCATGTAAAAATGAGCAAAGCTATAATTTTAAGCATATTTGGAGTTGTTGATTTTTTTCAAACTTGATTTGAGCTTTTCTGGTTAAAAAAAAAATCCAATTTCTTGATTGTTAAGCCCCACAGCTTAACGCATAGCTAGATTAATATTACAACTACTAACACAGTTGGGCTTAATGATAAGTATAAATTGACAGATATTATCTAGAAAATGTTGCTTAACTGGTTTTGACATGGACTTACATAAAGCAGAATCATTAGGATAAATCAAGGGCTAATAATTAGAAGATGCAAATAATACTAATTAAAGCAATTCTTAAAGGGTATTAGGCTTTCATTCTCATTACAAAGCACCATGTATTGAATATCTACAAAGCCAAAAATCATTTGACACTGGATGAGCCCTATTATAAACAATCTCTTAGTTTAAATGTAGGCTCGCTCCCTGAACGCCCACGCCCACCAATCATATAGCAGTTCCTCCTGAGGAACGTGAGATGCAAGTGTGGAGAGTCCTGGGGACTTCAGCAAAACCCACCCGATCCGTGCAGTGTCCGGCCAGCCTCTGGAGGCACAGTGACCATCCACAGACAAGAACGTGGTGACCGCTAGTCTCTGTTTTCAGTTAATACCTAGGAAGTTCCTAGAAGTGGCTTGGGTCTTGGTTTCATCAGTTGGATTTTCTTTCACTGAAATACTTCACTGCCATTGAACACCACAGCCAACAATATCATCTTCCATACATTCGGGGTCTCTTTTCTACTTCTTATGTGAATTCTTAAAGCAAAGCAGTTCTACAAGTTTTTTTTTTTTTTTTTTGTTTTT
>PVIC010055061.1:0-11350 GCA_004025085.1 Thryonomys swinderianus | reverse complement strand
ATCCACAGCGGTCTTGACATCTTTCAATGAATAAATGTAATAATCGGCTTGTTCTACATTAAACGACTGCAGGGCAAGGTTATCCTGCTGCTGCTGCTCGCACGTCCATTTTGCTTTAAAACACACCGTTTTTGCTTGGCATGTGTTTGCAGGTCCCTCGCTCATCTCTTTAACGGGATCCTTGTACTTCACTAACTCAGCATCCAATCGGGAAATCCCAACAACAGACTCCGCCCACCTGGGCACCATCCCAGAGCTGTTGGTCAGAATGGGCCGCGGAGCCTGAGGTCTTCGCTTTCCCCAAGAGCCGTGTCATCTGGAGCGACCATGAAGAAACTCAACTACAGAACTTTTTTAAAAAAAAATTTCAAACTGGGTCAAGCGGCACATACCAGCACTATCTGGATGGATTAGAAATTTGAGGCCATACTTGGCAACTTTAGGAGATCCTGCCTTTAAAAGTAAATTGATAAGAAAGGCTAGGGAAGTAGCTCAGTGGTAGAGCACCTGCCTAACATGTGCAAGGCCCTGGGTTCAATCCCCAGTCCAGTCAAAAAAGGAAACATTTAAACATAAATTTACTTGATCATCACTGATTTCTAAAATAATTGTCTTTTTAAAAAAACAAAACATGATATATACGAGTAAAAAATGTGATGGTAATTTTAAAAAGGGAAGCAAAGCTTATGTATATAGGCGCGGGTAGTTGTGGAGTGAGTAGGGGAATGGGAAAAATGAGAATTAAATTGTCATATACTGTTACAAATTCTCAATATTGAGTGTGATCAGGATGTGTATATATGATATGCCAATAAAGATTTTTAAAAATGATATATACAGGATATTGATTCTTTGAATTCTTTCTCCATGTTCCAGAATGTAGTTTCTTCTTCTAAACAATCCATATGTATTAGCAAAGAATGTATCTCCACCCACTGCAAGACTCTGTTTTTTATATATGTCTACTACTTTAGCTTGTTGATTATGTAATTTAAATCTTCCATAACTTTATGTCGTGAGCCCTGAGCTCACTACATAACCCAGATTTTCATTGGTTTGATCCATAAATTACTGACAAGTATGTTAAAATTCCCTGAGGAAATATTTAACAATTTGACAAATGGTGATAATAGTAAATATATCAATTCTTATTTGCAGTTCTATTCATTTTACTTTCTATACTTGAAGTTGTATTTCAGTTCATTTATTCTAGGAATAATAAATGTAATCTTTTCAAATTAATCATGTCCTGATTGTCTTCCATGTTGTTTAACTTTAAAGCCTATTTCAGCACTAGTGATACAGCTTCCCAGCTTTCATTTCCTTTATGTACTGTCTTCCCTACCCTTTTATTTCAACATTTTGGTGTCATTATGCCCTCAGTGTGTATGTATATGTGGAATTTATTTTTACTGAAAACATACATACTTAGATTTCTTTATTTTGCTTTTTTATTTTACCTTTTCTATATTTATTTTCTCCTTCCATTCTCCATTGCCAGGAACAGCTAATGATATACATACACATAAATGGTGTTCCCATTATTCCTGTGTCTTTCTACAATGGAATATACATATTTACTAAAGTTGTTAGTCAACAACTTTATTGTTAACCAAATAACACATGGAGTTTGGGATGTTTTTATTTTTTGTTTTTATAGAGGACTTTTTTTTGTTTGATTTTGGGGGGGTTTGGTGCTGGGGATCGAACTTGGAACCTTACACTTGTGAGGCAGTCACCAGAGCCACTGAGCTAAATTCCCAGCCTTGGAGTGGTTTCTGTTTGTTTTGTTTTTTTATTTGTTTGTTTGTTTTTTGAGACAGAGTCTTGTTTTGTAGTTCAGGCTGGCCCTGAGCTCACTACATAACCCAGGCAATCCTCAAGCTCAGCAATCCTCCTACCTCTGCCTCCTGAGTGCTAGGATTACGGCTGTGAGCCCCCACACCCATCATTGTGGTATGTGGTACTGAGGACCATACTCGGGACCTTGCACTTGCCAGGCAGATGCTAGAACCACTGAGCTAAATCCTCAGCCATATAACTTGTCTTTTTAACAGTAGAACATGGACTAATACAACCACCATTATACCTACCATTTAGATCCAGAAGAAAAAATTAGTTAGCCCAGAATGAGGGAAACAGGAGTGCTAAGAAGAATGAGTCCAGATGCAGTTTTAAATACAATTATCAGTCCAGATTGCATTCAGAAGACATTAGAGCAAAGATTTGAAAGAGATGGTGTTAGCCATACAGAACCTAGGGCAACAGCTTTCCAGGAAAAGCAATCGGCAAAGACAAATGCCATACAAAAGAATAAGCCTAGAGAGTTCTAGGGACAGTGAGGAGCCACATGTGGCTGGAAAGAGTGACAGAAATGAAGACAGACACTGAAAAGGTCAGCACAGGTTGAACTTTATACATCATTTTAAAGTTGACTCTCTCTCTCTCTCTCTCTCTCTCTCTCTCTCTCTCTCTCCCTCCCCTCCCACTACTGGGTTTTAAATACAGGAACTTTATACTGAGCTTTATCACCACCCTTTTTTTGAGACAATATCTGCCTAAATTGCTAAATTGCCTGGGCAGTGCTCAAAAAGTTCTGGGGTTGCAGGTGTGCACCAGCGCACCCAGTTAATCTGTGAGTTTTTATTCAGAGTGGAGCTTTTGAAGGGTTTGGAGCAGAGAAGTAAAACAACTGACTTTCATTTGTAAAAGCCTCTTCTTTATTTAAATACTGTGAAACAAGATTCTTTCTGCACATAAAAATACATTTTACTTGTTTGAAAGGAGATAAAGAAATATCATGGGAAACATTTCAAGTATTTGTTTCATGCTGATAATAGTTTTTAAATATGTCTTCCATAGAAAACTTAAAAGCATAATCAAAAACAAAAATTATGTAATAATTCCTCAAAGAATAAATATAAATACAGCTAAAGATTTAGATATTCTGTTTTGTCTCTTAATAATATACTATGAAATATTTTCATCCAAGCAAATATATCTCTACATTAATTTTTCAGGAGTGATATTCCATTAAATATGTGAACCATAATGTATTTTGAAGCAGTCCCCTCCTTTATTTCCTATTTTTGCTATTATTACAAATACTATAACTTACAATTTATATTTTTGCTTACTTGTCCCATTACTTCAAAGTTATACATTTCTAGAGTGATTTTGTTAAGTCTATTTTCAAATTTTTGAGATTCCCCAGTTTTTGAAAACTTCTGCTCATTTAGCTTTTTGAAAAATGATAACATATATTCTTTGGACACAGTCAACCCATGTATATCCTACCAATCAACAAATCCAAGACTCACCCAAGCTCTACAGGGCCAAAGACTATCTAGCTAGGTGTGGACAGAGAAAGAACAAGCCAAGTCTCTGAAACCCCTTGGGAAGTGTGAGTAATGACCTTCTCCCTCAAGAAAAACAGAACAAAGCCATGGCAAAAATTCAACATAAATTTTGGAGCTCTATAGTCTGCTAGTCCTTGATTTCAGCATTTCATGTTGATTTTTATGTCATTTGCTAACAATGGTCCAGTTATTCTGCTCAGTAAAACATCTTTTTCTTCTCCAAAGATATTGGCCCTTTATGTCTTCCTTCTAAATATTCTTTAAAAATACTGTCTCTGGAGAAATTAATTAAAAATAAAGATGAATCTCTGGCAGAACAACACTATTACATGTGCTTGCTCTTTCCCCCTAGTTCCCCTACCAGTTCATAACTCTTCAGAAGAAAAAAGCTTTACTGATAAAATTATTCTCCTTAATCTCTGTGTAGTGTAATTTGGAAACATTCCTAGACCAACATGGCAAAATAATTTAGGGCAAGTAAAAAACGGTGAAGTTGACCTTGACCACAATTCAAGCAATCTTTCAAGGTTGGCTCTGTCAGAGGAACTGGGGACCTGAAAACAGAACTGTGGCAGCAGGAACCACTAAGAGGGAAAAGTCAGCACCATTTTCCCTCAATACACAATCCAGGGATTGATGGAGGGAGGGGTCCAGGTAGAGGGATCAAAAACTGGGGAGGCAATTTGAAAAGAACACCAAGTTGGTTCACTGCCTGAGACCCAAATGTTCCAACTGTCCGCTTGGAAGAAACATATCTCAGTAGAGCAGAGTGATCAACAGCCTGAGCACTGCAGTTACGCAAAGGAAAAATGGAAGACCTTGTCCCAAAATTCAAGCAGCCTAGATACTAGAGTCTTTTCACAACTAAAAGTGAAGTCTTCACATAGTGTCTCCTAAAAGCAGTCATTTGGTTAGTGGAGAGATTTCAGCTGTTTTTGAAGAGCTCTATTGCTTATTTCTTAGGGTGTGCTGGCCTGAATGTTCTAGTCTTTAACAAAGAACAACTGGGAATTTAACCCAGGGCCTTTGCAATGAGCTATATTGCATCTTTTTCTTTTTTCGAAGTGGGATCGTGCTAGAGCACTAAAATGTCCAGACGGTTGGGCTTGATCTAGCAATCCTCCTGCCTCAGGCTCCCAAAGTGCTGGGATTAGAGGCCTGAGCTGCTGTGCCTTGTTGAGTGTTCTAGTCTTTCAAATGAGGCTGTTAAGACTTTCTACCACAGGGCTGCTGTGAGAGTTAAATGTCTAAAGCACACAGTGTAATGCATGACACAGAATGCTAGACACCGTGGCTTGTATGATTACATTACTAAGACTTTCTAGATCACAACTGACTCATCTATAAAATGAAAGATGGTATTTGGTGATTACTGATTTCTTCTAATTCAGATATCTTTTAAACACAATTCAAGCACAAAATCTGTACATACATTAAAGATTTAATCATAGCACTTTGAATTTAAAAATATACCTTGTTTACTCAAAATTTATTTTCAGATAAGTAGAATCACATACAAATGCAATGTTACCATATTTAAAAACTGAGCTTTCAACTTCCATTTCACCCAGGGAGGTACAGAATATACACACTGGTACTGCTTATACCTTGAGGCCCAAGGGCCCGAGTTTGATCCCAATACTGAAAAAAAAAAAAAAAACAGTATACACATTCAAATACACACTGAAATCTCTTCCTCTCTTCTCACTGCTTTGAGCTCATTTCCTATGGGCCTCTCTCCTCAGTGTTTTCCAGCCGCAGTAGTCTGTCTCCCTGACACTCCCTGGAAGGGCAAACCCAGCTCTTGGGGAAGACCGGACTCTGAGAACATGAGATACACCCAGAGACAGTCAGCAGCTCCAGGAAAAACCAACAGACAAGCCTGGTAGTGCTAACCCCAAGAAAAGCCCATAATGACCATAAACTGCAAATAAAGTGTGAAATTTTACACTTTTTACATGCCTGGCCAGAGTTGAAGAACAAATCAACTGCAGCAGCCATGTTTGAAAGTGATTAATCAAGAACCATTTGGGAAAGGGATTGGTTTTTTTTTTTTTCAGGACAGGGTCTCGCTTTGTAGTTCAGGCTGGCCCTGAGCTCACTATGTAGCCCAGGCAAGCCGCTGCAAACTCAGCAATCCTCCTGTCTCTGCCTCCAGAGTGTTGGGATGACAGGCGTGAGCCACCACGCCCGGCACTGTGGTATGTGGTATTGATTGCTGGTGGGCGTGAGTCACCACGCCCAGCATTGTATGTGGTTACCGGGATCGAACTCAGGGCCTTGCGCTTGCGAGGCAGGCGCCGGAACCACTGAGCTAATCCTCTGGCCTAAGGGATTGGTTTTTAAAACTGAGCTACTACAGGAATCCGAAGTCAAAGGAGAACTACATTTCAGGGTTTCTACCATCACTGTTCTACAGCAACTGGTTGGAAGACAGGCACAAGAGACAGGGAGAGTGGGGCAGGATAGACGCCACACTAGAACTCCTGAGAAGATGAAAAAGCAGTGAGCCCAGGCTGGGAAAGACACGGCCCCACCTTCTGGTGTGAGAAGTCAGGCAGGTCATGTGTGGTGTTCAGAGGGGTGGGTCTGAAAAGGTCTCCATTAACTCCAGCAGATTGCTTGATCTTCCCCTACACTGCCTGCTTCCAACACAGAGCTCGGTGGTCAACCTGCTTTCCACCAGTGTGATCAGGGATAAGGATATTTTGTTTACTTGTAATATATTTCCAGATAAATAAGATCACAGTAAATGCTTGGATAGTTGCCACCATCCAGGGTGTATGGAAACAGGGTTCTCTGGAGCAAGGTGGGCCACCCACAGACCATAAAGCTAGGCAGAAAGCAGTGACTTGGAATGCACAGGGGGAAACAAATACTAAGAGGTATGGAGTGAACACAGCACTTATACAAACACTTTTGACTGATACCACCCAACAGAAAAGTTAAGCAAGACTCGACGTATACACACAAAAAAGTAGGTGTGGAAACAAAATAGAATCTAGTTGTAATTCACTTTTCTTCCCTCATATCTGGTGAATTCAAATACTGCAGACCCTTTAAAACACACACACACACACACACACACACACACAAGATTTTTTTTTTTTTGGCTCATTTCTCTTTGCTCTATTTTGGGGATTTGATTTTTGTTGTTGTTGTTCTCTATGTTGTGCCCTTTGTTTTATTCTCTTTTCACTTTCTTGTTTTCAGTTACTTTTACCTAATTCTATTAACTTTCTTTTATTCCTTAACTGGATTATTTATCTCATTTTTCTCTCTTCTTCCTTCTCAACTCTTTTCAAAGTTCACATATCTAGATTTTTTCCTTTCCCCACTCCATTTTTATTGGTATAAATACTATTGCTGAATTCTTTCCTACTGCTAATGTAGCATAATTATTGCACTTAGTACATACTGTACATCAAAGGAAAGATATGTACAGAGAGAGAGAGAGAGTGCTAGGGGTGTAGTTAAATAAATGAAAACCAAAGGAATCAGCAGTGGAAAAGTAACACAATGATGGGATTTAGTGAGCACCTTACAATAATGACCTTTAATGCCAATGAGCTTAATTTCCCAATCAAAAACACAAACTCCATGAAGAGATTTCTAGATTTAACACAAAAATTCAGTAGCATACCTGGACAATATCAATACTCAAAAATTAATAGCATTCCTGTACACAAATAACAAACTCATTGAGAGAGAAATTAGCATAATAACATTTTTCACAATATTATCAAAAACAAAAAACCTACAAATCAATCTAAGAAAGGAAATAAAAGATCTTTTGTCAGGAACTGCAGATGGATTTGGAGACTTGGCCCTTGTCTTCAACCCTGGTGGCATCAGGGACTCCAGTGGTCCCATGCGGAGCTACACCATGATGATTATTGTGGACATCTGCCCTGCATTATGGAACTTCATCTACACAATTGCCTACTTTTGTCCTGTCTTATGAGTGCTGGGATTGTGGTACTAAATAAAGATGTGGACAAGCTCAGGTGTTTTGCCTTCTGCTGCCCAAAGTGGCAAGGGCCAAGCATAGGCTCAGCCTTTTTCTCTAGGTTTCAATTTTGTTGTTTGTTGGTTATTAGTCCTTTTGTTGTCAGACTCATCGGGGACTGGGGCTTGCCATGATAGTTTCAGCTGCATCATCTTCCCGTTTCCCACAAACTTCACATTGAAAACTACAGTATTCTGAAAAAGGAGATCAAAAAAATGTCAGAAAATGGAAAGATAGCCTTTATTCTTTAGTAGAAAGAACCAACATAGTGAAAATAGCCATATTATGTAGATTTAATGAAATTCCAATCATGATACCAACAGCAAACTTCACAGAATTAGAGAAAACAATCCTAAAATTGCTTTCAAACCAGAAGAGAACTAGAATAGCAAAAGCAATTCTGGGCAACAAAAGCAAAGTGGGGGCATGACAATCCCTCACTTGAAATTATGCTAAAAATCTACCATGATTAAAAACAGCATGTTATTGGCAAAAAAAAAATCCAGACCCAAGGATCAATAGAACAGATTAGAAGATGCAGAAATAACTCCAAATGTACTCAGCCACCTTATCTTTGACAAAAGGAAAATACATTGCCAGTGGAAGAAAGATAACCTCTTTTTTATTTTATTGACACATTTTATGTACACATTATAATCACAATTGACATTGAGAATTTGTACCAGTACATGACACCATTAAATTCTCATTTTTTCCATTCCCTTTCCCCCCAATAACCCACCCCCTATACATAAGCTTTGTTTCCTTGTTTTATCATCAAGTTTTTTCTTTCCCTTTGTTACTTACCCCTACTCACTTTTTCCCTTTGAATATTTTCTTACTATTTCACAATACCTACCAGGCATTTTAGAACTCATTTACGCCTTCAGTTTCTCATACCAGAGAAAAGATACAGTATTTACATATCTGTGACCTATTTATTTCATTTATGAGTATGTCCTTAAGGTACATCTACATGAGTATAAAGGACTCAAATTTATCATTCTTTATGAGACAGTAATATTCCATTTTATTAAAAACCCACATCTTTTTCATCCAGTCTCCATTTGATGGGCCTTTGGGTTGTTTCTAAGATTCAGCTATAACAAACAGCTGCTATAAACATGGGTGCACATATATCACCGTAATATGTATCTTTTAATTCTTCCATGTATATACCTAACAAGGGAATGGCAGGATCAAATGGGATCTCTAGTTCTTGTTTTCTGAGGAATCTCCATACTAATCTCCACAGTGGTTGCACCAGTCTACATTCCCACCAACAATGGAGAAGAGTTCCTTTCTCCCCACAGCCTCAATAGCATTTATTGTTGGTTGTTTTGTGATAGCAGACAGTCTTTGTGGAGTGAGATGAAACCTCAGTGCTGTTTTCATCTGCATCTCTCGAATGAACAGGATGTTGGACATTTCTTTATGTGCTTCTTAGCTGTTTTTAATTCTTCCTCGGAAAAGTGTCTATTCATTTCAGATCCCCATTTTTAATTGGGTCTTTAAATTTGGGGGAGGCTGACTTTTTCTTTATATACTATAGATAGTAGCCGTTTGTCTGAGAAACAGCTGATAAACATTTTTCCATTTTGTTGGTTGTCTTTTCACTCTGCTGGTAGTTTCTCTTGCTTTGCAGAAGCTTTTTAATAGGATAAGATTCCAGTTGTTGATTCCTTCTGCTAGGTCCTGTGCTACTGAGCCTTTGTACATGAAGCCTTTCCCTAAGCAAATGTGTTCAAGAATGAAAGATAGCCTCTTTAATAAATGGCGCTGGAAAAAAATTGTCCACCCACCAAAGATTAAAACTAGACCTGCATCTTTCACCATGCACTAAACTAAAATTGAACTGGATCAAGGATCTAAATAGTAAAAAAGAAACACTAACTCTGCTGGAAGAAAAAGTAGGTAGAACTCCTGAAGACATAAGTGTAGGCAAAGTCTTTATGAGCAAAACCCCAGTCACACAGGAAATAACTCAAAGACTAAATGCCTGCAATCTCATCTTATTAAAAATAACTTTGCACAGCAAAAAAAAATTTGCACACCCACAGAATAAAGAAACAAACTACAGGTGAGAAAAAATATTGATAAGCTGTTCTTCAAGCAAAAGACAAATATCTAGAATATATAAAGAACTTTAAAAGCTCAGACCCCCAAAATTTAAAGATCCAATTCAAAAATGGGCATCTGAAAAGAAGATACTTTGCAGAAGAGGCAGAAACAGCAAATATATACAAGTACATATATGTAAAAAATGTTCAACATCACTGGTCATTCAAGAGACACAAATTAAAACATAGAGATTCCATCTCACTCCAGAAAGAGTGCCAATTATCAAGAAATCAACCAATAACAAATGCTGCCGGGGCTGTGTGGAAATAGGAACTCTTCTCCTATATTGGTGGGAATGTACACTTGTCCATCCACTGTGGAGATCAGTATGGAGATTCCACAAAACCCCAGTTATTCCCCTTCTGGGTATCATCCCCAAAATAACAAAAGCATCAAGCCCCAGAGATACACACACTCATGTTTATAACAGCACAGTTTGTAATATCTAAATCTTGGAAACAGCCCAAATGTCCGTCAACTAATGAATAGATAAAGAATCATGGAGCTTTTTAATATTTTTAATTGAATTCTTTATTGGTACATTTTATATACAGTTCACAATCACACTCAACATTAGGGAATTTGTACCAGTATATAACACAAGTTAATTCTCATTTTTACCCATATCCCTACCACCCACAACCCCCCACCCCTTATCTACATGCTATTTCTCTTTCTGAATCATATCTATTCTTTCCCCTCATTATGTTCTCCCACCACATTCTCTTTGAATATTTCCTATTTTACAAAATTTATCATACATTTTAGAACTTATTTACAACTACAGGTTCTCATACCAGAGAAAGGATATGGTATTTACATATCTGTGATCTATTTATTTCACTTATTAGTGTGTCCGCAAGGTGTATCCATTAGCACATAAATGAATGAAACTTGTCATTCTTTATGGCAGAGTAACACTCCATTTTATAAAACAACCACATCTTCTTTATCCAGTCTCCAGTTGATGGGTATCTGGATTGTTTCCAAGATTAGACTATCACAAACTGAGCTGCTATGAACATGGGTGTACATATGACTTTACAATATGATTCTTTTAATTCCTTTGGGCATATTCCTAGCAGGCTTTTTAGTACAATGAAGTACTAGTCTACCATAAAGAAGAATAAGCTTGAGACATTTCTGGGTAAAAGGATGCACCTTGAGACATACTCTTAAGTGAAATAAATTGGGCACATATGTTGAAATATCACATCTTCTCTGATTTAGGAAAGTGAAAGTATATATAAATAAATAAGGACTAAAATGTATAATAGATACTGGAAAATGGGAAGAAAATGTTCAAATTGGAAGAAGAACTATGGGGAGTGAAAGAGGGAAGGGAAAAGAAAAAGAAAAAATGGAAACAAAGCCTTTGTAAATATGGAAGGGAGCAGAGATTAAGGGAAAAGAAGGAGAATGGAAATAAAAAGAGGAATCAAGATATCATATACAGGGACAAATGCCCTATGATGAATGTAATCAGAATATATATCTAAAATGTACCAATATAATTAATTAATTAATAAAAGATGATGTTTTTAATACAATGGAGTACTACACTGTGATAAAAAGGATTAATTTGAGACATTTCTACTTAAATGGATGCACCTGGTAAATGGAGCACTTGCTATTGGACCCTACTGAACAATCCAAATGTTATATATTTTTTGGAATACTAACAAATTTACTTTCCTAATTATGCTTAATATAATCTGCAATTTCATTTCTTAAACTTTCTATGATATATAGTTTAGAAGGTTACAAACAGTGCTAATTAGAAGATACAGTGGAAATTTCAAAACATGTTGGAATAATCCATAAACTGATCCCCATATACAGAAGTTTGAAAAACCTGACA
>PVIC010055060.1:0-11348 GCA_004025085.1 Thryonomys swinderianus | reverse complement strand
CTTTGTGCTAAGGTAGACGGTGGCGATGCTGGTGGCTTTCGGTGCTCCCTGCTGGGGCCATGGCGCTGAGCTGGAAGTGCCAGCCGTCGAGGCTCTGTGGCGACATTTTCTGAAGGGTAACAGGGCTTGGAAACACACTCTACACGTCATGCGAGTCGTGCCAGAATTTCGGTTTGCCGCTTTTGTGAATGTGCGCACGTGTGAAGCCCGCATCCTCGTCAGATGTGAACCATTCCTCTCTCTTCTGAAGACCCTGTGGCCTTCTCAGAAAATCCACGCTTCTCCCACCTGAGAACAGTCATGCATGTCTTTCGCACCGTAGGGCAGTTGTGCCACGCGAGTGGAATGTGCAGTCTTTTTTTTTTTTTGCTTTTTGAGACAGGGTCTCGCTTTGTAGTTCAGGCTGGCCCTGAGCTCACTATGGTGCCCAGGCAAGCCGCCGCGAACTCAGCAATCCTCCTGTCTCTGCCTCCCGAGTTTGGATTACAGGCGTGAGCCACCACGTCCGGCATTGTAGTGTGCGGTGTTGATTGTTGGTGGGCGTGTCTCCACGCCCAGCATTGTATGTGGTTACCGGGGATCGAACTCAGGACCTTGCGCTCGCGAGGCAGGCGCCGGAACCACTGAGCTAATTCTCCGGCCCGAATGTGCAGTCTTTTGTGAATGGCTTTGCTCGTGGTAACGTCTGAGAACCAGATATTTGTTGCATATTTGGTTTAAAAAAATTATTACAGAGTAGTTTCCATTGTAGGACAATGCTACAGTTTGTTTATCCATTTCCTGAGTTATTTGTGTGTGTGTGTGTGTGTGTTTTTTTTTTTTTTTTTGCGGTACCTGGGATTGAACTCAGGCCCTTCTGCTTCCAAGTTAGGTGCAGTACCATTTGAGCTAAATCCCCAGCCTTATTTGTATGTTTTCTCCATGTTGTGTTTCATATTCTGTGAGGTTCTTTCAACAAGAAGATTTTTATTTGTCTAAGTGGTTGTGTTCTTTTTTTTGAGACAGGGTCTCACTTTCTAGTTCATGCTGGCCCTGAGCTCACTCTGTAGCCCAGACAAGCCTTGAACTCACAGCAATCCCTCTGCCTCTGCCTCCTGAGTGCTGGGATTCCAGGCGTGAACCTCCATGCATTGTGGTATGTGGTGCCAGAGATCAAACTCAGGACTTCGTGCTTGCCAGACAGATGCTAGAACCACTGAACTAAATCCCCGGCCCAAAGTGGTTGTGTTTATAAAGATAACTTGAAGTAACATGAAGTCTGTCGGTTCCTTGTTTCTTTATGACCACATTCCTTACTCCATCTCTTCTCTCTAACCTCCACACTAGAGGTCATGTATGTTTGTTAAGTATTTATTTTGTTCTTCTGTATTTGAACTATTAGGTTTATGTATGTGTTTATTGTTTCTTGCTGTAGTGTGGGGATGGAACCCAGGGCTGTGCGCAGGCTGAGCAAGCACCCTGTCCCCGAGCCACCTCCAGCCCTTGTGTTTACTTAAAGACAGATTCCTGCCCAGATAACCTGTGATCCTCCAGCCTGTGCCTCTGAGTATGATGGGTATTACAGGTGGGCATCATGTGCCTAGTGATCAGTTAGCTTAAAGTGATATTCTGTTTATGAGAATTATTACAAGTGAGACCAGTGTCTTTTTCCTATCTTCTACCTTCTTTTCTTTCTCTCTTCTTTTCTTTTATGTTACTTTGTTGCTGCTTTGTTGGGTACAGAAGATTTATGTCGGCTTTGTCACTAAGTCACGTGTTCATTTAGACTTTCTGTGTGGTCAGGGCCCTTGCTTTGTCCGGCTTAGTTTTCCTGAGCCATCTCAGGTGAGCTGAAATTCGAACTCTTAACAGTTTCACGAAGGAGGATATAGCAAAGCAGTGTTATCTGCATGATTCCTTGCTAGCATTTTTGTCTGTAGCCTTGATGAATGGGGACTATTTGGCTAGCTCTGAAACCCTCAGCTTTGGGCTCCCTACCTGGAGACCTGTAAGTATTATTACACTGTCTTCTAGTGCTGACTTTTGCTGGGCAAGCCTGATTGCTTCTTGCAAGTGGCTTTATCTTTTGGTCTGGCATCGCACAGACTTCCTCTTCTTCTTTTTCTTCATCTTGATTTTGTTTTATTTGGTACTGGGGATCAAACTTGGGACCTTATATTTGTCAGGGAGGCACCTGAATCACTGAGCTAATTGCCTGGCCCTCTTTATCTTTAGAGTTCAACAGCTTTAATCGCATACATTACAGGTCAAGAATTTCAGGCTAATTTTCCCTGGTACACTGGATTCCTTTTAAATGTATACATACAAATCTTCATTTCAAGGAAGAGTTCTTCCATTATCAATTTAATTTGTTCCATTGTTTTGATTTTTGAAAAACCCAATTGTGCATGCATTGACTTGCTTTTGTCTGTTTTCTCTATATGTCATATTCTCCTTGGCCTCATTACATTTGTTTTCTGCTTCTTTGTCTGACTTTTGTCCTCTTGTTCGCTCCCAGTTCTCCTTCATTTCCCTGATGGCTTTCTGCCTTTCTCCAGTGAAGTTTCGAGTTTGTCTACTTTTTCTCACCGCCTTCCTCCTTCTTGAGTTATTGTAAATCTACACGGTGTTTTCCCTGAACAGAGACAGTTCGTAAGATTAAAAAAGTTAAATGTATGCAATAATAACTTCCATGTTCCACTGTCCAGTGGCAGCACAAATTCTGTTCATGTTATCTTCAGTTACTTGATCTGATTGCTCTTTTCCCACAGCAACTTGTTTAATTTTCTTGTATTTGGTGTCACGAAATGGTTGGACTTTCCTAGAGATACGAAGAGACTTCTCGGCTCTTCTTTTCTGCCACAGAAGAAAATAGTTTCCTAATAAACTTTGATCTCAACAGCAGGCAATCAAAGTATCTGATAGATGCTCTCCTAGTTACTAGTCCAACACCCTGATTTAGTCTCCCACAGTGTCTCTGAACATGGGCAAATGTAGACAGATTTTTCTGAAATACGGTAGCATACAAGGCCTGGTCCCACTGCCTATGCAGTCTTTGTTCCCAGCTGAGACCTCTTGAGCCTGGACGTCACCCGTTGCATTTCTGTCAGCAGTATGGTCTTCTGGGCTTTGACCAGAATCTCCCGTCCAGCTCAGCTCACAGCTTTACGGGGTTACTTCTTCACTAGCATCTCCGAACTTCCCACAGGCCAGTACCAAAGGCCTCACCTCAGGAACAGGCAGTATCACTGCAAGGATTCCACTTTTCTGGTACTAAAAATCTGTTTTGTACTTTCTCTTTGCTGGGACACAATACCCAATAGCCACAACTTAAAGAAGGAAAAGTTTATTTGGGCTCACCGTTTGTAGACGTTTTAGCTCACAATTGGCTGCCTCCTCAGCGGGGCAGCAAGGCACAGGGACATCACAGAGGAGAAACAGTCTGTGGCATGGCAGGCAGGCAGGCAGCAGCGAGACTTCCTTCTGCTCTTTGTGTTTGTTCCATCCAGGCCATGAACTTATTAGTTAGTGTCATCCGCACCCAGGGCAGGTCATTGCTGTTGATTTCATCTAGAACTATGCTAAGCATGTAGCTGGACCGATCCATGGTCACACCCAGGACCCAGCCACTTCCCTAAAGCCCCACCTGCGAGCGCATGAGGCTCTGGGGGGACACGTGGAGATGCAAGCACTACCACACGCACCCACACTCAGCTGCGAGCACCTTTCATGTGATTTTCAGTAGCTGGAGTCCAGCCTTTTGGGTTGAGGAATGAATACACAAACAATATCATTCATAACATAAATTGAGTTATTTCATGTGCAAAAAAAACCCCTACAGATATTTTACTGAGAGATGACTCTAGCACGTGTTCTCAGCACTGAAAAGTAGAAGTATAAATTTTATTATAAAAATGGTCAAAACCAGCCTCCCTATCTATAGCACAACTAATCACTTCAGAGAGTCAGAAGACGAGGGAGAGCCAGGAGAAAGCAGAGTCCAGAGGAGAAGAGCCTCGCGTTGCTGGGAGCGACGGGCCGAGGCTGGCGTGTGGGACGGATCAGGGGCTGAGAGTCCGGAGGTGGTGGTGGAGGAGGCTGCTGCCTCCCAGTGATGGAATGTTCCAGAGAACTGTTCTTTGGGGCGGCCGCAGTTCCTTGAGGGCAGCGGCGGTGAGCCCACAGCATGCACGCCACGGCTGGCTGCTGGATGCATGGAGAGCTCTGAAAGCTTCGCCGTCACTGATCTAGGGAACTGGGGAAACCGGGCCGTCTACGGTCACAGACGCGTGGGCGCAGCAGAGTGGTCCCACGGGGGCTCTGTGTGTGTGGGGTCCCACGGCCTGGGCGCATGGCTCCTCCTGCCCCAGCCCCTCCCTCTTCTATGTGACAAGCGCGGAGAGGGGGTTCCCAAGGCCCGTGTCCCACCCTGCCGCAACAATGTCATTGTGAGGTCATCCTGGAGAGAGCCAGAGGGCGGGCCCGCCTCCCGGAGCTGCTGCTGCGGCGTTGGCTATCTTCGGAGAGGGGCTGTCCCGAGCGGTGCTGGCTTCACAGCCGCTGCTCTGGGTAGTGCGTGACCCCATGCAAGGTGACCCTGAGCCTCCCTTCCTGCTCTGAGGGAACGTGACAATGACCCGTGGCCCATTGCGTCTGCAGGGCCCTCTGCCAGATCTTCCGGCTTCTGTCTTACACACTGCACCCAGATTCTTTTTCTGAAACAAACCTTGCCACTCGCCAGTGCCCACAGACCGGGCAGGAAGCCTTCATTTTGAGCCCATCAGGAGCGGCTATGGCGAGCTGCTGATGCCATGTCCTCGGAACCCGAGCACTCTCTTGGGTGTGTGACCAAGAGTCCATGGAGAGGCCCTGGGCCTCCCACTCATGCTTGGGCCTCCTCCTCACGAAGCCATGACCTTGTGCTGAAGCTCAGACGGATGAAGGGCCAGCGTGGGGGCTACTGAGTGAATGAACTTGGTGGACTCTGTTTCAGGGCCACTGGTGGTTCCAGTGAAAGCAGATGCGTGTTCTCAACCCCAGGAGCTGCTGGGCAGACGTGCGGCGCTCCACCCTCTGTGGGCTCCGGCGGCTCCTTCCTGGCCTCGCCCCTGGGTGTCCCTCCACTACAGGGACTGTGGCTTGTGGCCTCTTGGCTCTGGGTAATGGGTTAGATGAAAAAGTCCCCAGAGCGTCTTCCGTTCAGAGATGGGGCTTTTGGAAGGTCACTGGATCACGAGGCGCCACACTCATTAGTGGGCCCATCCATGTGTGTCGGAAGGCGTGGCCTGACTGGAGGCAGGTCACTGGGGCGTGACCTGGGAGAGTGTGTTCTTGTCCCCAGCTCCTCTCAGCAATGTACCTTCACCAGGTCCTTCTGCCATGCAGTTTCAGTCTTGGAGCCAAATGGCCATGGACTGAATCCCCAGAAACCGAGAGCAAAATCAAGCAGCTCTTCCTGTAAGTTGTGGGTGTGATTTGGGGCCAGTGATGGAAAGGTGACTAACATACTCTTCCTATCTCATGAGTCAAGCTACCTGCTGGTAAGACCACGTGCCTGAGGACTGAGGGCGGCTCAGCCTGCAGCCATCAAGGAGTAAGGCTCAGCACTAAGCCACAAGGAGCTGCCACAGCCGTGAGGCCCCCGCCCTGGTGGCAGGGTGACCGAACCCTAGTGAGAGGCTTGAAGCAGGGAACCAGCTGTCACTTACTCTGGACTCCTGACTGCAGTGAACCCTGGGCACTATCCCCTGCAGGGAGGTGATGTATCTGTGTCTCCCCAACTCTCTCATCACATTCAGGCAAAATAAAGGCAGGACAGTGGGAAATAAATTACAGGCTGACTAAAAATATACTCAGGACCTCTGCAGTTTTGTCTGAATCCAGTGCTAGGTTGTAATCAATATAATGTTTTTTTATTATTAAATAGCCCATTATAATATAATAGGGCAATAAATACTGATAAAAGTGTTCCCAGTGAGTAATTCCTTTTGGAATAATGACTACTTGATTATAGAATGATTTGGCTTTTAATTTACACCAGCACTTAATGTGTTCCTGTTAACTTAATATTCTCCCAGTGGTGACGGGGTAAGTGAGGCCAGTCCAACACAATGACAAACGGGCACGGGGAGGGGACATCATTATGGATTCCTCTAGTGCTGGGGCTTGGGGTGCTCCCATCTGTCCTGGGGAGCCTCAGGCTGTTGGGGTGTTGCCTGGTCTAGCAGGGACCAGAGGTGGAGAGGTGATGGTCGAGATTATTGACACACAAGGTTCTCTCCATCCGTGGATCCTGTGGACATACCGTGGGCATTCAGTCCCCGGAAGAGCTACTCAAAGAGCCTGCCATGTACCAGGCACTCTTTAAGAGCATCACAGAAAGAACACAAAGCAAGAACCTTAAAGGAGCGTGGGAAATTACAGGTATCTGCTGGAGATCAAGCCAGGAACTGGCTCCTGAGTCAGCTTGGGCCTTTTTCACTGGAAGCTACAGTGGGGAAGACTCTGAATGTGGACTACAGTCGCCTCAGACCTGTGCAGAGGGGTCAGGCCCCTGAGGAAGACAGCTGGGCTCCAGCAGAGACCTGAACTTCTCACATTCGTGACAGGAGCTTGCAGTGTAGGTTAGAGTGAGGTGCTCACTGCGCTGGGAGGGGAGTGACATTGACCCCCTGAATGTCTGCAGCTCAAAGAGAAGGCAGGTCCCCGAGAAATCATTCTGGATGGTGGAAATCTGTCACAGCAAGGGGAGAGAAGGTATTTACATTGCAAGTTTCCTGGAGTAGCTGCTATGGGGAAGAGGATTGGGGGGCCTCCATCTGTCCCCATGTTCAAGCTTGGAACAGACACAGTTCTCCTGCCAACTTTGAGGCACTTTACAGGGACTAGGGACATGTTGGGGATGCAGCTTGAGTTTGTTAGAAACTGTCTTAGTGTTTGCTGAAGTCTTTTTTTTTTTTTTTGGTACTAGAGATTGAACCCAGGGCCTTCACGCTGAGCTATACCTCCAACCCTTTTTAAATTTTGAGATAGGGTCTTGGTAATTGGTCCAGGATTGGCTTGAACTTGTGACCTTTCTGCTTCAGCTTCCTGGAGTGCTGGGATCACAGGTATATGTCACCAAACTGGCCATTGGAGTCTGTTCAGGTAGGACTGGGGGTGTGGTCCGTATCATTTGTGCAGTGAGCCTGCAGCTTTTATCTTCCAAAACTGAGGCCTTGTTGAAGAAAGAGCTCAGAAGGGCCTGTCTGGACTTTGGTCAAGAAGAGAGTCTTTGTTATTCTAATTAACATGGGGTGGGGTCTGGTTCATCTGTGCTGTTAGTCAGCTTCCCATATTGTGATAAGTATTTGATATACATCAAGTGACAAAGAGGAAAGGCTCATCTTGGCTCACAGTTTTGCATGTGTCAGTCCATGGTCTGTTGGCTCTTTGTTCTTGGGCCTGTGGTGAGGCAGCACATTGTGGCAGGAGCACACGTGGAGAAGGCTGCTCACCATCATGACAGCAGGGAAGTAAAGAAAGGAAGGGGTAAGGTCCCACTTTCTCTTTAAGCCACACCCCAGTGACCTCACTTCCTCTACCAGGCTCTGCTTTCTAAAGGTTCCTCCACCTCCCAAGAGCACCATAGGCTGGGAACTAAACCTTTAATACATGACCTTTGGAGTCCCTTTTTCAAATCACAGCCCCCCTCCCCAGCTGCCTCCAGATACCTCTTCTGTCTATAGGGCAGACTTCTGTCACCCATTGTTGGAAGCCATGGGCCAGGGTAACCGTTCCACTCTCTAGGATTGAAGAAAATGACAGTTGTCCACCTCCAAGATCTGTACTCTGTGATTTGTAGAGGAACTAGTCACTACACTTTGTCATCCCAAAACTCCAGCTGTCTAATGCTGAGTTCATCCCCTCCTGAAACTTTCTTCCTCTTCTCCTTTCTGTTCATGTTATAGCTGTATCCATTGTTTCCTGGTCATGCTGAACTATAGCTCTCAAAGACTTCTTCTGCATGTCCTTGGTGTCCTTACTTCCATCAAGGCTGACTCCAGGGGTCCCACTTGCCATCATCGACTGAGGAGTTGGGAGAAGAGGCACAAGCCAACCCCTGTGACTTCAGCCCACTGTCAACTGTATCACTTTCTAATGACTCAAACCTAAAACCTAACCTCGAATTCAAACCCTCTCCTTTCTTTTTTCTTTCAACAACCAGCATCAGTAGAGAAGGCGGGTTCCCTCCATGCCATGGTCCCAGACTGCCCCAATATAACGTGGTGGGGACATCAGACTCTCTGGCGTCTGTGTGATGCAGGGGTTCACAGTGGGCTTGTGCTGCCTCCTGCTGGAATACAGGATACTCATGGGGACATGGCTGCGTGTCACAGGAGGGGTCATCTGGGCAGTTCGAGGACGAAACTCAGGGATGTCCCCTGGGGAGCAGGACAGCATCGTCCGAGAGAAGGTCGGTCTCATACAGCACGCCTTCATTCTTGGATTTGTAAAAAGGCAGATTTTGCTCACCTTTCTGAGATAAGAGCCTAATTCTATTTTATGAATAAACACTGTATAAACACAGTCCTTTTGCATGACTTCAAGACATACTGATTCGACTGGTTTATTCTGGTGTCTACCCTTATCTCTCTTTAAAATTTTTTTTGCATAAAATGACTTCTGATCTTATTTGACTTGAACAGAAACTTATTTATTATATGTAGAAGGGGTGATCAAAAGATATGGTGAATAGGGAAATTCAGAATGCTCTCCCTCTCTTCAGGCACACGTATCCCACTCTTCTTGCCCTTTGCTGCAGCAGTTCTGCAAATCCTTTCAGGAGAGTCTTTCTGAGGTGTCATAACAAATATGGTGAGCGCTCTCTACTGAGCCCCATCCAACAGAAAGGCAGCCTTGTGAAGACATGATGGTGTGTCCTCGTCTGCCTTATTTGCCAGATCTGGCACTGTGCAACTTCTGGGTCTCCCTCAAAGTTAAAATGACCATGGGAGCCTGGCACGGTGGCACATGCCTGTGATCCCAGCACTCAGGAGGCTGGGCCAGGAGGAATGCCACGAGTTCTAGGCCAGCCTGAGCTGCATAGCGAGACCCTATCTCACCCCTTACCTCTGACCATGAAATGTCAACGTTTTGAGTTGAGTTGACTGAGACAGGGGACAGCTGCATGAGAGCCACTGCCTGGCTGGGGATTAAGTGATTAGGCAGTAGCACGGGTCACGGGGAAGAGGCTGAGGGGCCAGGAGCACAGGTTCCTGGGGTGCTTGGGGCCCCCAGATCCCTTCGGTATGGGAAGATTTCAATTTGCTTCAGCACGTTGGGCTGTCCACGTGCTCACAGGCTATGCAGAACCCTAAGACTGGCAACCCCCAGGGAGGTCTTGAGTGGCCCAGAGAAGCAGGGTGGAGGGGTGGGCTGTGTCCTTATGAACCCAGGAACTCCTCTCCTGGGGGCCCTTGTCTGTGCCCAGGCATTTTCATCTGTTTCAACATGCCAGCTGGCTTGGCCTGAAGTTACTGACTGAGGGTGGCCAGCCCTGGCCTGAAATTGCTGGAACCACGAGCCAAATTAAACCTTCCTCCCTTGGAGCCGCGGGTGTCAGGTACTGTCCCTGGGAGCCAGCTCCTAACACTGGGAAGAACCAGCAACACTCGTGCCTCAGTTCTTTGCGCCGTTGACAAAAGACTTCAGCGGGGACAACGAGGCCGTCGCGCAGAGCGTGGTAGACTGCGGAGCGGTGGACAGACCGGCAGGGAGGACACACGGTCAGCACGGAGGCGGGAAAGCAACACAAGCTGGGTCTCAGGTTCCACTTACACGATGAAGTCCGTTTTCAAGAAATATCCTTTCTGGGCCAGGGATTTAACTCAAGTGGCACCGTACCTACCTTGAAAGCACAAGGGTTTGCGTTTGATCCTTGGTACACACACATGCGCACGTGCCCATGCGCGCGCGCGCACACACACACACACACACACACAAGAAAAAAAAGAAAGGAAAAGAGAAAAAAAGAAGAGAATGAAAGAAAAAAGAAAAATTCCTTCCTCTGAGGCTGTTGTTCTTTTGCCAGAAAAAATGTGCTGTGTTGACTGACTTCAGAGGGAGCTGGCTCCCGGCTTCCACCCGCCTTCCTGGGATCCTCGCAGTTTTCCCAGCCCCTTGCTCTGGTCTGGACACTGATGGCCCAGCCCTCGTTGTATGGTCAGAGGAGGTTACATTCTTTTTTTTTTTGACACAGGGTGTCACTTTGTAGTTCAGGCTGGCTCTGAGCTCACTATGGTGCCCAGGCAAGCCTCGAACTCAGCAATCCTCCTGCCTCTGCCTCCCGAGTGTTGGGATGACAGGTGTGAGCCACCACGCCTGGCACTGTGGTATGTGGTGCTGATGGCTGGTGGGCGTGAGTCTCCACACCCAGCATTGTATGTGGTTACCGGAGATCGAACTCAGGACCTTGCGCTTGCGAGGCAGGCGCCAGAACCACTGAGCCAACCCTCCGGCCCTGAGTTACATTCTTTTTGAAACCATACACTTCTCTGAATTTTATTTATAGCTAATGATTAAGAAAGCAAAGGAAAAGCGAGAAAAATCACATTTATTTTGCTTTCCATGCACCCTCGGCTGCCCTTTCCCAGCCTGTTGATGTCTAACTCTCCGCCTGGCCCTGCCACGTCCTGGCAACAAGAACACGGAGTGATACAACTGTCCTGATCACTTTAGGCTCCCTGTTCAGCGTCGAGCACTTTCACAGTGCTGTGTGGCCCTCCCGGCTCTGACTCTGGAGCTTTGTCATCCTGCACCGCGAAGGCTCTGTACCGGCCTCCCCTCCCCGACCCCGGCAAGCACTCTCCCTCCGTCTTTAGGGGGGAGCCTGCATTAGGGGGATGAGACGGCTTGTGTTCAGATGCCCCACAAAGCCTCATGCTTTTCCAGAGGAGGCTGAAGCTAGAGTGTAACCGATTCGTGGTGAAGGCCCATGGGCACTGGCATCAAGGGCATGTGTGCTCCCTGTCCTCTGTGGTCTGAATAAGATAAAGGGGCCGGAAGAGGCTGGCGCGCTTTCCTTGCTGTTTTCGCCATGTTGTGGGAGCCGTGGGTTGTTTCCCCTCTGCTGTGCGCCGCCTGCCTGCGAGTCAGCTGATACGGACCGAAACCTCCACGAACTCTGAGCCAGACAGACCTTTGCCCTAACTTTGGGTGTCGAGTATTTTGTCTCATCAATGAAAGAAAAGTACCTAACACAGTGTTATCACAGAGTTTGTCCATCTGTGCCCGGCTTGTTTCCTTCGTCACGCTGCCCACGGGGCTCAGCCATGATGCAGGGATGATCTGCAGGTGCCAGAACTTTACTTTTTTTTTTTCTTTGAGTG
>PVIC010055059.1:0-11353 GCA_004025085.1 Thryonomys swinderianus | reverse complement strand
CAGGCATAACAAAAGGAAAGCTCCAGCTAACATTTTGGAAGATAACACTTTGTTCTCTTCCTTTCAGGGAAGGAATTGTTTTAACAGGAGCTTTTCCAGAGGAGGCCTTGTTCTAAGGGAGGAGCTCTGAGGATAAAAATAAAGGCTGAGAGTCAAACAGTTGTGTATACATGATTTTCCTGATCTAGAAGCATCTTGGTCCAAATATTAAGGGTCAGCTTGCATGGTCCATGCATAATTAATATATAATTAATCATACATTATTAATCATACATAACTAATTGTCTTAGGCTGTCTTTGTTCTAGAGTCCCAAGGAGTTGTGATGGAATATTGTTTTAGGTGACTAAATAATATGAAGTTTCCTATGATTGAAAATTTTAAAATCTTAGAGAAAACTTGCAATGTTACTCTTTCATGGTGCTGAGTAATAAATAACAAGATATTAATTGTTTGCAAAAACAATTCTTTTATTGTATTAAGGGAATTAGACACTAAATTTAAACTTTTGTCTGGGAATCTGACATATGTCCTATGACTGAAAAGAAAAATAATGGGTGTTTATCCATATTTAACACATCAATATTGATAAGATAAAACACAGAGTTTTGTGGGCAGAGTGTCTTTTGCCGCTGCAGTGAGTAAAGCAGAAGTAGTAGCATTCTGCTAAATTCTCCAGTTTGGGGAAAAAAAAAAAAGTCAAACTCTTGCTACTTGTCTATAGGCAGCTCCTCAGGTATTTGCTACCATCTTCTTGCATTGCTTCTCCTTTACCTCAGCAATCTTCCAAAGTGTCTGGAAATCAATACAGAAAAATTAAAAAAGAGGCACATATCATAGGGCAAATTTCACCAGAAGTTAGATAAAATTGTTCTTGATTTTAAAATACATTGTTTGGAGAATATCAAAATAAATTAAAATTTTGATTTACCTACCATGAGGATATAATCAGTTTCCTCACCCACTTGTGAAAATAAGGGAATATTTACCTACTGGAAATTGCTCTTTATTGTTCTGCCTGACCTTTTGAAGTCTCTGTTGTAATAATATGCTAAATTACAAAAACGATGATCCTAAGTAAAAATTATGGATTTTTGAATGGATTCATCTGAACTGTAATTGATTGTTTAACACTGAAACCATGTTATGTGAGTTATTTTGCACAGTGCTAATATTGGCTAATTTAGAATGTAATTATAATCAGCACGGATCCTTTCAATTGCACTTATGAACTTAACCGCAATGGGAAGCACAGTCATCCCCAACAGAGCAGGAATAACAGTTTCTTAGAAGATGTATAGTCCTAGTTTTTAATTATATTCCCTGGAGTTCTTTTTAATTTTATCTTACTAAAAAGAATGGATTTTAATATGACAAAGGTGATGCTTATATTATAAAAAGAGCACATTAAATAGAGTTTATAATACTTCCCACTGATATGGGTTTTAACATTTAAAATGTGAAAGACTATTCTTTATGCTCAAAATCTGATCAGACTAAATGATAATCAGAATAAGATTTAAATACCATCTTGATAGGACAAGCTTATTCTATTTCAGAGGTGTATTTTACTCATGTATTTATATAGACTTTATATTCTCTGAAAGAATTTGTTCCCCAAAGTCCTAAGAAAACAACATGCAAACTTCAGCCCTAAATTGGGAAAAAACAGATTCATATGATGCTTACCTGTTCCCCAAAACTTACTATCAGTGTGCACATAATAATGTCGGTAAAAAATAATGGATTTATACTGACATTTTATACCTCAGCAATTATGGCATTCAGATGCAGAAACATGTATTTTTTAACATGTATGTATGTTTATGTTCCTGTCACATTAAGTATATTAATAGCAGGAATGGAATCATTAGCATATTTTGAAAAGTAAATTAAAAACAATAAATCATTTAAAATAAGTACTCACTCAGGCATCCCTGTTCTCATGAAAATAATTTTTTTTTTTTGAGACAGGGTCTTGCTTTGTAGTTCAGGCTGGCCCTGAGCTTATTATGTAGCCCAGACAAGCCTCGAACTCAGTAATCCTCTTGCCTCTACCTCCCGAGTGCTGGGATTACAGGTGTGAGCCACCATGCCTGGCGATGAATGTTTGTTTCTTAACATAGAACCAGTGTTTACAAGTGTGAATATGCTTACTACAAAGAGTCTAGAGTGCGAAGGATATTATTTACTTGTCTTAGTATTGCCCTTGAAGGCTGTCAGAGGGGAGGTGGATTGATGCAGGTGAATACTTACAAGGGGACATTGCTGCTCATAGCAAACCTATGAATTAAGGGGAGTGTTTGCTTGAAAATCCTGGAGTGGGTGGTTAGTTTTAGAAGCTTCATGTATTATTATTTCATTTAGAACAGTGAACTTCAAACTTTACCATACATCAGAACAGGTTAAAGACTCATTAATATACATTCATTGGGCCCCATAACCAAAGTTCCTAATTCCACTGGCTTTCATTAGTCTGAAAAATAGTTTTTCTGAAAAGCACCCATGGATGCTGCTACAACTGCTTCTGGGACAATACTTTGGGAATCACGTGCTTTAGAGCCATGGGATGATGCATTACACACTTGAAACATCCAGCATGCTGACAAGTCAGGAGGAGACATGGACGTTCTAAGAAAGTTAATTATTTATCTATAATCTTCTGGTTGAGAATTGTGGCAGTGAACAGACCACCAAGGAAGCAAGTAGCAATTTTCCTTACTTATACTCTATGAGTGGCACTGCATCTTTACTCAGCATTATGCACCCACAGAATTATTGCAGCATTTCTCTAATGCTATTTGAGCTTCCATATTTTTTAGCTGACTCAAGGAATTTTCATTAAGGCTACTTTATTCTTTCCTGCATCATCACTTCCATTCTACTCAATCATTCTCATTAGCCATCAGTTATGTCCTATTTTCTTTGTAAGCAAAGGAAAGAGTGATGTCATGAAGGTGGCTTCAAAGGAACACATGGATATGAATACATTTGCAAGACTCGTGGAAATCACTAGAGAAATTAAAGAGGACCACTAGCTAAAACATGTAGAAGTAATAGTTTATACTCCTGACAGTGACTACCCACCAGTGGGTCAATGCAAAGTGAAACCCAGGATTTCTCCAAGGGAGGAAAGTAATAATGAGTGAGGGATTGGTTTGCTCTTCTGTGTGGAATACTACCTATGGGGATAACTTTTTTTCTCATCTCTTCCAGATTAGTGGGATGATCAACATAACATAATAGTTGAAAGACTTGTAGAACAGAAAAGAGAAGCCAGACATCCAATCCACTTCTTGGGCTCTAGCAAGAATTTGGCTTATGAGCTAGTTGGGAACACTTGCCTATGTAACTGGTCTACCAACAAGTGAAATTCTCTTCATGCTTCATTTTCCCTTTGCTTGGATGGGTTTTTGAGTATACATCTTCTAATTGGAAATATGTGTGTTTTTCAGAAGTAGCCATCTGTAGTGTGCAGAACTTGGAGAAGGCATACACATATGAGCAAATCCCAAGGATACTGAACAAATAGGATTGCCTGGTGTTGTGAGACCCAGGGAAGGATAAATTGTAAAATTAACACCAAAAGAGAACAAGAAGTGTAGATTGTATTTATCCATAGAAAAGATCTGACACAGTCTAAGAATCTGTAGCTTAGTTGACAGGTAAAAACTTTTCTCTCCAAAAATCATATCGAATCAAATCAAACAAAACAAAACAAAATCTCTGGCAGATATTATTACATCTTCAAATGAAAAAGACAGCAGTACAAGAGAACATGAAAAATAAAAGAATGGTGGTATCACAAAAGGAATTTGGTGGTATTCTTACAGAAATCCCAAGAAATTAAAGACTTAGGAGTTCCCCCATAAGAATCAAAGTAATTGTTTTAAGGAATTTCACAGAAAAAACACAACACAAACAAATAACTGAAGTCAGAAAAAAGGACACATAAAATTATAAAAAAGAAGCAAGATTTCTAGGAATAAAGAATATACAGAATGAAATGAAAAATGTGATAGAGTGCCTCAAAGCAAATTTGAGCAAGCAAAGCACTTTGAACTTAAAGATAGGTAATTTGAAACTAGTCAGAGGAAAAGAGAGAGGATGAGAAGAAATGAGTAAGGCCTACAGAATCCATATTTACTCCCTCAAAAGAAGTAACAATTGTGAATGCATGAGAGCAAAGAAAGTGAGAAAGAAAGCAGTAAAGAGTGTATTAAAAAAATACTGACAACTTTGTCCAATCTGGGAATATATAAGGACATCCTTGGACATATAGATCAAAAAAACATCACTAGTCATTTGAGATATGCAGATGAAAATAACACTGAGATTTCATCTCACTCCATGAAGAATGGCTGCTGTCATGAAATTAACCGACAACAAATAGGGTGAGGATGCAGGGAGAAAGGAACCCTTTTCCACTGTTGGTGGGAATGTAGACTGGGCAAACATTATGGAGATCAGTGTGGAGATTCCTCAAAAATTAGTATTAAAGTTCCTATTTGATCCTGTTATTGCCTTGCTAGGGATATACATAAAAGAATTAAAAAATTCGTATCACAGTGACATTTGTGCACCTGTGTTTACAGCAGCTCAGTTTGTGATAGCCAAATCTTGAAAGCAACTCAAAATCCATCAAGTGGAGACTGGATAAAAAGAAAGATGCTTATTTTTTATTTTTATTTATTTATTTATTTTTGAGACAGGGTCTCACTTTGTAGTTCAGGCTAGCTCTGAGCTTACTATACAGCTCAGGCAAGCCTCGAACTCAGCAATCCTCCTGTCTCTGCCTCCCGAGTGCTGGGATTACAGGCGTGAGCCACCATGCTTGGCAAGATGTTTATTTTTAATGGACTACTACTCTGCCAAAAATAATGATGTTTGAGTCATTTATACTCAAATGTATGTACCTTGAGGACATGCTCATAAGTGAAGTAAATAGGTCACAGAGGTGTAAAAGCCATATCTGTTTGCTGGTATGAGAAACTGAAGGTTGTAAATGAGTTCTAAAATGTATGGTAGATATTGTGAAATTGAAAATATTCAAAGAGAGAAGGGGGTAGGGTTAAGTAAAGAAGAGAAGGAGAAAATCTGATGGTAAAAAAAGAAGCAAAGCTTATATATATACATGGTAGGGGGATTGTAGGGTGGACAGGGAAGTGGGAAAAATGAGAGTTGTGTCATGCTGATACAAACTCTCAATGTCAAATTGTGATCATTATGTATATATAAAATGTACCAATAAAATCAATTAAAAAAGTCTCTAAACATTGGGAAACAGAGGCAGGAGGATTGCTGAGTTCCAGGCTTGCCTGGGCTACATAGTGAGCTCAGGGCCAACCTGAACTACAAAGCGAGACCCTGTCTCAAAAAAAAAAAAAAAAAGTTAGTGAACAACTTAAACTCAATGAAGAACTCATTTTCACTCATTATGTCAAATTTTGCAAGATCAAAAATAATAACACATTTAAAGGCACAAGTTAAATAAGACTTGTTGTATACATTTAAACTTACCTAAGGCTACAAGTGAATTTCTGAGGAGTGACCTTACAGAACAGGAGAAAATGTGATAATGTATTCAAAGTATTAGAAGTAAAAAACTTGGCAATAAAAAGTGCTTTAACTTAAAAAGCTATCTTTTAGAAATGAAAGTGAATGAGTACTCCTTAAACATCTCCCACATCTTCCTCTAAAGGAATAAAAAAGAAAAAAAATACAAAGTGAGTTCATCAACACTAGACCTCCGGAGGAATGGTAAAGGCAGTTTTTCAGATGAAAATAATAGATATTAATTAGTAATTGAAAATATAAAACTCACTGGTTAAAATAAATATATGATCAAAATTTGAGCTGTATACTGTATTGATAGTATGTAACACAACTCTCTTATAAAGGTTAATAAAATTGCTAAAATGAATGTCTACAGTTTCTGTATTTTGATAATAGATACAAAATATAGAATAATGTTGGCTCTGGAATAAAAAATATGCAGTGAGCCAGGCATGGTGGCTCATGCCTGTAATCCCAGCACTCAGGAGGCAGAGACAGGAGGATTGCTGAGTTTGAGGCCTGCCTGGGCTACATAGTGAGTTCAGGGCCAGCCTGAAGTACAAAGCGGGACCCTGTCTCAAAAAAAAAAAAAAATATATATATATATACATGCAATGAAATAAATATAGTTTTTTCATGTACATGGAAGTACTTATCAGTTTGAAGTGGACCAAAATAATTATATTTTGTATAAGTTTATAATAACTTAAAAACATTGTAAATGTGAGAAAAATAAAGTTAAAAACTTTAAAGTCTATTGTAAATCACAAAGAAAGATAGCAAGAAAGGAATACAAAAATCTATAAAATAGGAAGAAATCAGTGCACACCTGAATTGAATTCTCAAAAAAAAGAAAAAACTCGCCGGGTGTGGTGGCTCATGCCTGTAATCCCAGCACTCGGGAGGCAGAGATAGGAGGACTGCTGAGTTTGAGGCTTGCCTGGGCTACATAGTGAGCTCAGAGCTAGCCTGGACTACAAAGTGAGACCCTGTCTCAAAAAAAAAAAAAAAAAAAAAAAAAAAAAAAAAAAAAAAAAAAAAAAAAAAAAAAAAAAAAAAAAAAAAAAAAAAAGAAAAAAAGAAAAAACACAGTGAGTAGATAACTTTTTAGAAAGGTCCTAACTATATTCTTACAAGAGACTCCATTGGCTCTAAAAATACACGTGACTGAACCTAGGAATGGAAAGTCTTATTCTTTGCAAAGGGACATCAGAGAGAAAAAAATATTATACTTAAGTAAGAGAAAATAAACTTTGAAAAGGAATCTCTGGATACAAAGAACTTTTTTTTTTTTTTTTGGTGGTACTGGGGATAGAACTTGGGACCTTATGTTTGTGAGGCGGGCATTGGAACCACTGAGCAAGATCTCTGGCCCAACAAAGAACATTATTACGTTAGTGTTAATGGTTAAATTTAAAGGATGATTTTTACAGTTTTATTTTTTAAATTTAATTGAGTTTAATGGTACATTTTACATATACATTATGATAACATTCAACATTAAATATTTGTACCTGTACATGACATACTTGATTATCATTTGTTTCCCTTTCTCCTGGTCACTCTACTTCTTCTTCCTCTTTATCTTCTGCCCCATCCTCCCTCCCTGCCTCCCTCCCTCCCTCCCTCCCTCCCTTCCTTCCTTTCCCCTCTCTGTCTCTCTGTCTCTGTCTCTGTCTCTCTCTCTCTCTCTCTCTCTTTCTTTCCCTACCTTGTCTTACTTTATAGTTCAGGCTTGCCTGAGCTCACTGTATAGCCCAGGAGAACTTCAAACTGAGCAATTCTTCTGCCTCTGCCTCCCAAATGCTGGGATTACAGGTATGAGCCATGATGATTGTTATTGTTGTATGTGGTTACTGGGGATCAAACAAGGGACCTTGCTAAATGACAACCAGCAATGGGGAAAGAGTCTCTACCAGCTGTTTCTCAAAGGAGTACTATCCAGAGCTTAAAAAAATCAGTCCCCTAAATTTAAAGACCCAATTCAAAAAATGGGCATCTGAAATGAACAGACATTTTTTAGAGGAAGAAGTAAAAGCTGCCAAGAACTATATGAATAAATGTTCAACATCACTGGTTATTTGAGAGGTGCAGATTAAAAACAACACTAAGGCTTTATCTCCCTCCACAAAGAGTGGCTGTTATATTGAAATTAGCCAGCAACAAATGCTGGCAGGGTGGGGAAAAAGGAACCCTTCTCCACTGTTGGTAGCAAGGTAGATTGGTACAACCACTATGGAGATCAGTGTGGAGATTCCAAAAGAAACTAGGATTAGATGTCCCATTTGACCCTGCTATTCACCTGCAAGGGATATACATGAAAGAATGCAAAGATAATGTACCACCGTGACATGTACCCATGTTTTCAGCAGCTCATTTTGTTATAACTAAATTTTGGAAATTCCCCAAATGCACATCAACTGGAGACTGGATAAAGATGTGTGTTTTAAAAAATAAACTGGAATATTACTCTGCCTTGAAGAAGATAAGTTTGAGTCATGTATACTCAAATCGATGTACATTTAGAGCATACTCATAAGTGAAATAAATAGGCCACAGATATGTAAATATCATATCTTCTGTGGTATGAGAAATTGAAGTTTGTAAATGACTTCTAGAATGTATAATGGATATTGAAAAACAGAAAATATTCAAAGGGAAATAGGGTGGAGGCTCAGTAATGAGGGGTAAGAAAAAATGTAAGAGGCTGCTGATTTAGCTCAAGTGGTACCACACCAACCTTGGACCAACGAGGGCCTGAGTTTGATTCACACTACTGCAAAAAAAAAAAAAAAAAAAAAGATATAGACAGCTGATCATGAGATGAAGCCTCTGAAACTGTGAGCCAAGAAAAAGTATGATGGTAATAAAAAAAAAGGGGAACACAGATTGTATATAGTGGCCAGGGGTTGTGATTTGGGTAGTGAAATGGGAAAAAATGAGAATTAAATCATGTCATATACTGGTACAAAATCTCAAGATCGAGTATGATCATGTTGTATATATATAAATGTACCAATAAAGGTTAAAGGATGTGTATTCTGATTTTATAAATTAGAACACTATAGCTATTCATCGTCTCTTTGTTTAAAAGTTTGCTTCAGTTCTAGTATTTGTTGACTTTATGTCTAGTTAATCTGCCCGTTTGTGACAGTAGGACAATGAAGTCCCCTAGTACTATTGTATTAGTGCATATTTGATTTCTCATGTCCATATTTGCTTTGTATAGATGGATGCAGTAGCATTTGGTGCATATATATCTATGTATGTCGTCTTTTCTTGGATGTAATGACCTTATCTCTCTTAATTAGTTTTGGTTTTAAATCTATTTTGTCTGGAATTAAGATAGCCAATTCTGCTTTCTTTTTCTATGCTCCTCTCATGTAGAGAATTAAATAACATTGTAGGCATTGTTGCTTCATTTCATTAAAGTTAGTATACATAGGATTTATCTGTAGGAATCAAATTTCCTCTCCTGCATGTCACTCTCCTTTACTTGGCATTATGTTTCCTTACGCCATTTATTGCTACATGATCTGTCTATAATTACATTCCTCAAATATCCATTTTCTTATTAGAATATAGCTTTATGCAGATGGGGAGCTATTATTTACTATTTTATATTTAAAACATAGACGAGCCCAACATATACTAAGAGCCTGATATATTTTCATTGAATAAATGAATTAATTGCGTGGAAATAACATTATGTACGTATCGGTTCGTTTTCATTGGTAACTTGCCTGGATTCAAACTGAGCGTGGTCTTGGGAGATAGGACCTAGTCGCAGTGACATTACGGTGGGGGGGGGGGCACGGGTGTATCTTCCTTGACACTCTGACCGCGCGGTCTGTTTCTTGGCTGTAATGAAGTAAGTGGCTTTGCTTCACTATAACCCTTTACAGTACTGTTTCTGCTGAAAATGAACTGAGACCTTGGAAACTGTGAGCTGTGCCGTCCTTTCTTTCTTTGAGTTTCAGATGCCAGGTCCTTTGTTCCATCAATAGAAAACCTAATACAGTATATTTTTATATTTTAAGTGTATTTTCATATTTTTACGTTAAAAGCTTAAGGTATGATTAGTATAAATCTGAATTTTGACTGAAAACAGATCGTTTTGAGTTAGCATATATGTAAAAAATTGAACTATTTTAGGTAAGTATAAGACTATTTCAGTATTTGAAATCAAGTGTGGTGGAAACAATGAAAAATATACCTAGTGGCTTAAGCTATGCTAATAACCACTAGTGGAATTGACACTAATTTTACATAAGCATTATTAATTGGCAAATAATATTCTCTAATTTCTTGAAAACAGTAATCATTGGGGTACATATTGATAATTTAATTTCAAATACTCATTTCCCAAGTTGTAAAAAGTTAAAATTCAAACTCAATGTTTATTAAATTTGTAAGGTATCCTGTGTTAGCACAATATAAATTTTTAAATGCTTGTCCCATTTTCAGGTGAAATACAATATCTGATATTTGTGTTACTGCAGTGAGGTATGGAAATTAATGAGGGCAGAGTGGAAACAACATGAAAAATGTGAAATCTTAGTGAGGAAATGTTGAAATAATTGGGTAAGAAGTTGTAAATCTGAGTGATGAATAAAAGAAGATCTTTATATCATTCTACCTACATTTGTTCAAATTTTAGATAGTGAAATTTAAAACAATGCTTACTCTTATTTTGCTTGCATTTGTTTATATTATATATACATTTATAGATTTGTTGACTTTGCAAACATTTTCAGAATAGCTTTTATGATTTTTGTAATTTTTTTTTTTTTTTAGACAGGGTCTCGCTTTTGTAGTTCAGGCTGGCCCTGAGCTCACTATGTAGTCCAGGCAAGCCGCCATGAACTCAGCAATCCTCCTGTCTCTGCCTCCCGAGTGCTGGGATTACAGGCGTGAGCCACCACGCCTGGCACTGTGATGTGGTATTGATTGCTGGTGGGCGTGAGTCACCAGGCCCAGCATTCTATGTGGTCACTGGGATCGAACTCAGGACCTTGTGCTTGCGAGGCAGGCGCCAGAACCACTGAGCTAAATCTCCGGTCCTGTAATATTTTATTTATTAAGTAAAGATGTATCAAGAAAATTTATCACATATTTTAACTGGTCAATTTCAGAAATATTGTTATTTATGTCAATCATGAGTTTATTCCTATAAATTATTTATTTCATATTTATTCAAATACATGCATAAGTGTAAATTTCATTCAATTTACAGATTTCATGTTTGCATCTAATTTTCTTTCTTACACACTCTTCAGTGATGTGTACTCCAAATTCATCAGGTGTTGTAGTAATCTTATGTACCTAGGGTGTTAAAATTATGAATATTGATATTACTGAAAATATGTTCTGCAAGGCCCATTATTTTAATATTTAATATACTTCTAATTAGGCAACGCAACTAATTTTATAGATTTAAGAAAATTATATTGTTGGGCCTAACCTGCCTATTAAGACTAATGCCAATTTGGTTACATAGGTGTTATTAGTTCTTGCCTCTTTTTAAATAGTCTATCTCAGGTCTACCAAATGGGCATGATGTTAGCATTTACTAGGATTTTTTTGCTAACTAGATGTCAGCTGTTGGGCTGGAGATTAAGTGTTTCTGGTGCTTGCGTAGCTAGTGCAAGCTCTTGAGTTCAGTCCCTGGTAACCACATACTACAATACCTGGGATGGTGACTCACGCCCACCAGCAATCAGTACCACATACTACAGTGCCAGGCGTGGTGGCTCATGCCTGTAATCTCAGCACTCGGGAGGCAGAGGCAGGAGGATT
>PVIC010055058.1:0-11359 GCA_004025085.1 Thryonomys swinderianus | reverse complement strand
ACAAACTTTTGATCAGTCTTAAAAGAATACTGAACCTCATTATATTATATTTAAATCCATCTTTAAGTATAACCAGTTCAAAAAATCCAAGTATGGCCGGGCATGGTGGCTCACGCCTATAATCCCAGCACTTGGGAGGCAGAGACAGGAGGATTGCTGAGTTCCAGGCTTGCCTGGGCTCCATAGTGAGCTCAGGGCCAGCCTGAACTACAAAGCCAGACCCTGTCTCAAAAGAAAAAAAAAAAGTCCAAGTATGTATCTTTATTAGCTACTAAATGCATCTAGTTTTATCTTTTGTCTTTGTTTTTTTCTTTTATACTCAACACCTCTAGAGAAAAATCTCTTGGTTTAATACTTTAAACTCATATGACATTTAAGAAAGGCTTACCAGTTTAAGCCAGAGGTTGAGAAATCGAGGATCACTATAATAGCGTTTTTCTCCCTGCAGTGCTTCTATAGCTCTTTCTAATAATGTTGACATGTTACTCTCTTTCCCACCTTGAGGATAGTTCTGCTCTGTCCAGTTAATATACCTGAAGGAGAAGAAAAGGAAAAGAACATATTTTGAGTTGAATGTGTTCCTTTGTTCTAGCTCCAAGACCAATTCTGGATTTCTTTAAGCAGAAATATTTAAATATTTGAAACCAAATAAAGTATGTTTCCTTAAAAATCCCAAAGACATATCCTGAGCCTATTTCTCTCAAACTTTTCCAAAGTAGCTCTAATATATGCTTCTGGGGAATACTGAGGAGTGGACAAAAGAGCATAGCTTAGAGTCCTATGCTACAAACTAAATTTCTTTGATCTTAAATATCTCAGGGCCGCAAGGGTATAGCTTAGTTGTAAAGCACATGGTTAACATGCCTAAGAATTTCAGGTCCTGATTTATGCCCTCAGCACTGCAAAACAAAGCAAAATACATAAAGATGGCTATTCTGGATTTGTGCCCCAAGATATCATTTTCTACTCTGATATACCCCCACACACTCATATGAGAAACAGCCTAAGGACCCTTCTGTTAAGCTTCCTGTAGACCTTGTCAAATAAAAATACTCACCTATCCCACACATCCAAAGGGTCATTTCCAGCATAAAATCGAATTTCAGATTCAAATGCTCTGAAATTTAATGGAAAATGTAAGCATTACTGACAACAGCTAGTATCACTTTCATTTTTATTCATTTAGAAGTAATTTTTTCTCATATATTTGTTTTCTCATATATTTATTTGATTCCTCGACTTCATCTAAGTAAAAGTATTTAATATCCATTTAAATAGTTGTACTTTTGAGTCTAAGGATCTGTTAAACATAGAAACAGAAATATTTGACTCTGACTGACAGCAAGAGAGAAAAAATACAGAGAAATAAGCAATTTCAAGATAATACATGGAAAAGCAGTATTACACAGCAATCAAAAGCTCTGGAGTATATCTCCAGATTCAAATGTGGCTCTTCCAATCACTAGCTGAAGGACACTAGACATTCTTCAGTTCCTCATCTATAAAATGGGGATACTTTTATTAAGCTTGCTTGGTCCCCACCACCACACACACACACACACGCAGGGATTTAGCTCAGTGGTTCTGGTGTCTGCCTCGCAAAAGCAAGGTCCCAAATTCATTCCTGGTACTACCTACCACAGTGCCAGGCATGGTGACTCACACCTGTCATCCCAGCACTCTGGAGGCAGAGGCAGGAGGATTGCTGAGTTCCAGGCTTACCTGGAATCTCAGGGCCAGCCTGAACTACAAAGCAAGATCCTGTCTTTAAAAAAAGGAAAAAAATTTTAAAAAGGAAAAGAAAATTTCTATGGGTATTAGGGTTATCTATAATTTGAGGAGTAGTACCTCAAAGACAGTATAAAATACAACTATGAAAATCTGGGAAAGATAGGGTTAACACTAAACTGTGATTGACCAGCTGGAAGAGAAGGAGAAGTATTAGGTAATAAACCACAATTTGGATTAGTAAAAAGTATATAAGGAGTTAAGATATAAGAGATAATAGTTCCCAATGCAAAGGAGTTTATTTTTCAATAAGTGAAAGTACACAAATGAAAAATTAACAATAGCAACCAGGCAAGAATGATGAATAATAAAGGCTTCAAGAAGTCACAAGGAGCCAGGCGTGTTTTGTACACCTGAAATTCCTGCACTAGCCTGTCATCCCAGCACTCAGGAGGCTGAGGCAGGATGATCACCATGAGTTTGAGACCAGCCTAGGCTACATCGTGAGACCTGGCCTCAAAAAAACAAAACAGAACGAAAGTCAAGAGAAAGCATCATAGACACAGCTTCTGAAGGCAGAACTGGGAAGCAAACAACAGATCTGCAGGAGTTTTCTAGTACAGCACTTGCCTAGCATCCTAGCATGAACACAGGCTAAATTCTAACCTCAGCACAGGGGGTAAAGGGTGTTCCCAAGAGGAAGGGAAACTTTTATTGAAAACAGTTATAAGGGTGGCAGAACTTAACAAAAGGAACCTAGGTAACAAATGGAATCATCCAGAGAGGTAAGAGAGACGTGCTTTAAATGTAAATTTTAAAACTGAAGGTTTTTTTGTAGGTTTGGTGCATACCTATAATCCCAGCACCCTGGGGGGCAGAGGCAGGAGGATCTCAAGTTGGAGTCTATCCTGAGCAACTCAGTGACTTACCCAGACACTGTTTCAAATAATAAAAAGGGACTGAAGATATAGCTCAGTGCAAAGGATGTGGGCTCAAATCTCAATGCCACAAAAACAAAACGAAAGACTTTGGATTCTGCTAGGGTTTAAATATGAAGCATCCCCCAAAGACATGGATTGAAGACTTGAACCCCAGGGCAACACAGTGCAGAGTGTGAGGCATAACTGAGCTTGAGAAACTAAGCTCACTAGTGGAGCACCCCACTGATGAGCTTACCACTAAACTGGTCATGGGGTGCAGCCCCACAGGAGGGAGTTGTCCCTGCAGCTGCCTCTAAGCTCATTCCCGCCTTTCCTCTCCGGCTCTTCCCAGCTCTGCTTCCCAGCTGCCATGAGGCGAGTGGCTTTCCTCCACCATGCCCTCTGCCTCATAACATCAAGCTGTATGATTTATTTTTGTAGTAAGCTGTTTCTTTCTAATGAATTGACCATTACATTTCCAAAGTTCTGAAATGGCCAACAGACTATAGAAAGACTTCTCTTTAGGCTCCTGTTTGAAACCAGCAGCTTCAGGAAACTGCTGGTCTTGATTCAGGGCCAACCACTGCACTGGTCTTGCCTCGGAGTCAGCTGACCACGGGCTGAAACCCCTGAAATTGTGAGCCAAAGTAAACCTTTCTTCATTTAAGCTGTCTATGTCAGGTATTTTGTCCCAGTGATTAAAATCTGACTAATATACATTTCATCTGCTCAGGCCACTATTAATTTTGTCTCTGGAGAAACTTAAATATGGAAAACAAATATTTCAAAAAGATTAATGAAGCAACATTATATGAATATATAGAAAGTATAATAATTATAAAGCTAATATGGCAATTTAAAGTAAGAGATAATGAGATTATCTACAGAAATGATGAAAAACCAAACTCAAAAACATTACTGGTAAAAATCAGCAGTCCAGGGCCGGAGGGTTAGCCCAGTGGTTCCGGTGCCTGCCTCGCAAACGCAAGGTCCTGAGTTCGATCCCTGGAAACCACATACTGGAAACCACAATACTGGGTGTGGAGACTCATGCCCACCAGCAATCAACACCGCATACCAGTGGTAGCTTACGACTATCATCCCAGCACTCAGGAGGCAGAGACAAGAGGATTGCTGAGTTCGCGGCGGCTTGCCTGGGCTCCATAGTGAGCTCAGGGCCAGCCTGAACTACAAAGCGAGACCCTGTCTCAAAAAAAAAAAAAATCAGCAATCCTCCAAGTTGATCCACAGATTCAATACAATCTGACCAAAATCCGAAGAAACTCTTAAATTATTTGGAAAAGCAAAGAACTAAGAGGAGTTAAAGCAAATACGATAAAGAAGAATTTACCCTGCTTCCTACCTAGCTTACTTTGTAAAGCTAAATGAGACAACTAATGTATTATTGGTGAAACAATTACATGAATGAAACATAAGACATTCCAGAAAAATCTACACATATGTAGTCAAAATTTTTTTCATTTTTTGCAGCATTAAAGATTGAACGCAGAACCTTGTGCATGTTTTGCAAGTGCTACCTCTGGGAACCATCTCAGTCCTCAATTGAATGATTTTTTTTTTTTTTTGAGACAGGGTCTCGCTTTGTAGTTCAGGCTGGCTCTGAGCTCACTGTGTAGTTCAGGCAAGCCTCGAGCTCAGCAATCCTCCTGTCTCTGCCTCCCGAGTGCTGGGATTACAGGTGTGAGCCACCACACCCGGCACTGTGGTATGTGGTATTGATTGCTGGTGGGCTTGAGTCTCCATGCCCAGCATTGTTATGTGGTTACCAGGGATCAAACTCAGGACCTTGCGCTTGTGAGGCAGGTGATGGAACCACTGAGCTACCCTCTGGCCCTGAATGATTATTTTTTTCAGTACTAAGAATTGAACCTAGTCCTTTGCATTAAACTACATCCCTAGCCCATTTTTTATTTTGACAAGGACTCATTAAGTTGCTCAGGTTGGGTTTGAACTTGTGATCCTCCTGCCTCAGCCTCTCAGAGTACTAGGATTATAGGCATGTGCCACTACACCTGACTTCAAATGATTTTTTGACACAGCCCCAAAGCAATTCAATGGGTGAGGGGTGGGGGCCCCTTTCTTCAACTTGATATTTATATTGGAAAAAAGAACTTTTATACTTTGTCACAGTACATACAAGAAAAAATTTTAAATGAATTATACTAAATAAATAAACAAAATCAAAGGAAGCAAGTATTTGTGATTTTGGAGACTGCAGAGGTCTCTTAAAGACAGAAAAAGTACTAACCATAACAGAAAAGCACCAATTAATTGAATGTTGTTGAGATTAAAACTTGGTAATTAAGGGGAAAACAAAAACAAAACCAGCTAGGGGTATCATTCAGTAGCAGGTATGAACTTTGGACTCAATCGCTAGCACCCCCCCCAAAAAAAGAGTGAAATTACCAAGAAAGTACACAGCCAACAACTGGGAAAAAGTATTTATGACATATATGTTTGATAAAAAACTTCTACACAGAATAAAGAGCTCTTGCAATTTAAAATCTGGGCAAAATGTCAGAACAAACATACCACAAAGACATCCAGAAGCACATAAGCATAAGGAAAACATGTTCACCATCATTAATAATTAGGGAAATACAAAGCAAGACCACAGTGAGACATAGCTAGAAAGCACTTCGACAGCTAAAATGAAAAAAACAGGTAACAATAGATACTGGAACGTATATAAATACATTTTCATACCTTACTGGTAGGAGTTAAATGTGACAAGCACTCTGCAAACCAGCAGTCTCTTCAGAAGTTCAATACATGGGCCGGAGATTTAGTGGTCTGGCGCCTGCCTCGCAAGCGCAAGGTCCTGAGTTCGATCCCTGGTAACCACATACAACAACAATGCTGGACATGGTGACTCAAGCCCACCAGCAATCAGTACCACACCACAGTGCTGGGCATGGTGGCTCATGCCTGTAATCCCAGCACTCAGGAAGCAGAGGTAAGAGGATTGCTGAGTTTGAGGCTTGCCTGGGCTACATAGTGAGCTCAGTTCCAGCCTGAACTACAAAGCGAGACCCTGTCTCAAAAAAAAAGAAGTTAAATACACATCTACCCTATGCCCCAGAAACTCCATTCCAAAGGGAAAGAAATCTGTTCACAAGACATAAACTGAAAAATCTCAAGTACTCATCAAATGGTGAATGGATAAACAAAAGAATGCTACTCAGCAATAAAAAGATAAATGCATGTAATATGAAGAATCCTCAAAAGTATACAGAATTTTTTTTTCTTTTTTTTTTTGAGACAGGGTCTCGCTTTGCAGTTCAGCCTGGCCCTGAGTTCACTATGTAGCTCAGGTAAGCCTCCAACTCAGCAATTCTCCTGTCTCTGCCTCCTGAGTGCTGGGATTACAGGCGTGAGGCACCACGCCTGGCACTGTGGTATGTGGTATTGATTGCTGGTGCGCGTGAATCACCACGCCCAGCACTGTGGTTACCGGATAGAAGTCAGGAACTTGCGATTGCAAGGCAGGTGCCGGAACTGCTGAGCTAAATCTCCGGCCCTATACAGAATTTTTAAAAAACTGTATGATTCTATTAATATAATTCTAGAATAGGTAAAAGTAAGTGATGGTGACAGAATTCTGATGAGCAGGTGCTTCATGAGGGAAGGAGTTTAGTGGGAAAGAACACGACTTTTTGAAGTAGTACTTTGTAGCTTGAGATACATACAAAATTGATAAATAATGCACTTAAAAATCTAACCATTTCTTTGCAGGTACATTATGGTTGAAGAAATCTCAAACCCACATAGTGGCACATACCTATAATTTCACCATTCTGGGAGGTGGAGGCAGGAGAATCTGAAGTTCAAATCCTACAGGGGCAAATTTGCAAAACTCTAACTCAAAATTAAAAATTAAAACTAGGGGCCTGGAAATTTAGTGAGGTCTCTGGTTCAATCCCCAGTAACCACACACAATAGCGGGCCTAGTGACTCACGCCCGCCAGCAATCAGTACCACATACCACAATGCCAGGCGTGGCGGCTCATGCCTATAATCCCAACACTCAGGAGGCAGAGGAAGGAGGATTGCTGAGTTCAAGGCCTTCCCAGGCTACATAGTGAGCTCAGGGCCAGTCTGAACTACAAAGCAAGACCCTGTCTCAAAAAAAAAAAAAAAAAAAATTAAATAACAGTGAGAAAGATTATTCAGATAAAAGCAAAATGGAGGCAGAAAAAGCAGCTTATGTTTGAGAAAAAGAATTCAGTAGTTATATGAGAGGTGATCAAATTATATGGGAAATGTTTACATTGAAAAAAATTATGACAGTAAATCACACATTGCTACAGCACTAATCCAACCTCAAAATCCTCCCACTCATGTTGAGCACATTTATTCAATTCTTCCCATTTTCTGAAGCAATTCTGAAAGTCCTTTTTCATGGATGCGTCTTATACGATATCATCAAAACTACAGTGAATGCTTCTGACAAGAGCCATCCAACAGAAAAGTAGGCTCATAGAAAACATTATGATGTGTCCTTATCTACTTTGTTTGGTGGATCTGGCACCAGGTAATTTCTGGCTCTTCCTCAAATCAAAATTACTATGAAAGGTAAATGTTTTGACAAGCTTGAGAAAATCAAGGCAGCCACAACGCAACTAATGACACTCATGAAAGAGGACTTCTAGAATTGGCCGATGTGTCTTTTACTGTAATAAAACTTTCTTTTGAGACAGGGTCTCACTTTGTATAGTTCAGGCTGGCCCTGAACTCACTATGTAGCCCAGGCAAGCCTCGAACTCAGCAAACTTCCTGTTTCTGCCTCCCAAATGCTGGGATTACAGGCATTGTGGTATGTGGTACTGATTGCTGGTGGGCGTGAGTCACCATACTGGTATTGTTGTATGTGGTTACTGGGATCAACCAGGGACCTTGCACTTGCTAGGCAGGCCCCACAACTACTGAGCTAAATCTCCAGCCCTATAATAAAATTTTTAAAAAATTTAAGTGTTTACCATGTTTCTATCATACTTTGTACATTAAATGAAACATTCATCCAATTACAGATGGTGCTTGACTTACAATAAGGTTATGACCTAACAAACCTGTTTTGAGTTTAAAATATCCTCGTTAAAAATACATTTTGGGGGGCCGGAGGGTTAGCTCAGTGGTTCCGGCGCCTGCCTCGCAAGCGCAAGGTCCTGAGATTGATCCCCAGTAACCACATACAATGCTGGGCATGGAGACTCACGCCCACCAGCAATCAACCAGCAATCAGCACCACATATCACAATGCCAGGTGTGGTGGCTCACGCCTGTAATCCCAGCACTTGGGAGGCAGAGACAGGAGGATTGCTGAGTTCAAGGCTTGCCTAGGCTACAGAGAGAGCTCAGAGCTAGCCTGAACTACAAAGCGAGACCCTGTCTCAAAAAAAAAAAAAAAAATACATTTAGGGGGCCAGAGATTTACCTCAGTGGTTCTGGCGCCTACCTTCAAAGTGCAAGGTCCTGAGTTCCATCTCCAGTAACCACATACAATTCTGGGCATGGAGACTCATGCCCACCAACAATCAGTACCACCTACCACAGTGCCAGGCGTGGTGGCTCACGCCTGTCATCCCAACACTAGGGAGGCAGAGACAGGAGGATTGCTGAGTTTGAAGCTTGCCTAGGCTACATAGTGAGCTCAGAGCCAGCCTGAACTACAAAGTGAGACCCTGTCTCAAAAGAAAAAAAAACAACATTTAGGCTGGATGTAGTAGTGGCTAATGCCTGTAATCCCAGCACTCAGGAGGCAGAGGCAGAGGGATTGCCATGAACTACATGCGAAGTCCTGTCTCAAAAAGCAACTACAACAACAAATGAATTTAGTTTACTTAGCCTACCACATACCATAGCTGAGCAGCACAGCCTAGAGTATGGGGTGTTTATTTTCATGATCAAAGCTGCAGCTCATTACTGCAGCCCAGCATCATGAGACAGTACTACTGCATATCCCTCACCTGGCAAGAGATGAAAATCAAGTATAATTTCTACCACAGATCTAAAAAGCCCTACGTTGAATCATCACAAATCAGGTACCATCTTCTGTTACAGGTAGAAAAAGTGACATGTAGAAGTCAGGTAAGAGATGACAATGGTAGGTGAAAAATCAAGGAAATTTTGAATATGAAACAAAAACAAAAGGCAAACCAGGTTAAACTTAGGTTAAACAGTACAAAGGTAACAAGAAAAGGGAAAGGAGAGTAGAAAGACCAGTGTATTCACAGAAAACAGGAAGGAGTGTTAATAGTAAAACCTCACCATCTTTGAAGCAAAATCACGAAACAAAGCATTTTAAAGATCCAATGACACAAAGATACTCATTACACTGTAACCCAAAATTCAGCTGGACGTGGTGGCACATGCCTGCAACCCCACACTTGGGAGGCTTTGGCAAGGGGATTCCAAATTCAAGGCTACCTGGGGCTGCATGAAGACAGAGTCTCAAAAAACGAAAACCACACAACACAAAACCAACAACAAAAAAAACAACAAAACCAACTCCCCCACCACACACAACCAGATACACAACCACAAATAAAGGAAACAAACCAAAACCTGACCACCCCTAGAATTTTAATTTGCATATGTTGGCAGAATATTTGGACAGATTAAAGGTGCAAATTGATACTTCTGTTTACCTTTAAAATAGGACATATTTATCAAAATATGTATTAGTCAGTGGACACCAAGATCCATAGATCCATTTGAATAATGTAAGCTTTTATTTATTCTGAGAGTTTAAGTCATTCTTCAGAAACTTTCTGAATTTCTCCAAGGTTTACATGGTTTTGAGATCACTATTTTTTCTTGCCACATTCTTAGTAGTCAAGAGCAGTGGTGCATGCCTATAACCCCACCATTCAGGAGGCAGAGAAAGGAGAATCTCAAGTCAGCCTGAACTACATAGCAAGTTCAAAACCAGCTGGAGTACAGAGTGAGACCCTGTTTAAAAAGAAAAACAGCCGGGCGTGGTGGTTCACGCCTGTAATCCCAGCTCTCGGGAGGCAGAGACAGGCAGATTGCTGAGTTTGAGGCTTGCCTGGGCTACATAGTGAACTCAGAGCCAGCCCGAACTACAAGGCGAGACCCTGTCTCAAAAAAAAAAAAGAAAAACAAAAAAACACAAAATGCTTTCCTGGAGGGGTGTAACTCATTAGAAGGATGCTTGCCTAGCACGCATAAGACCTTGCACTGAACCCTCAGTACTGAAAAAAAAAATTCTCTCCCTCAGTTGTCAGAATCCAAGGAAACAATAGCTGATTACTATCAAAACATTAAATCTCCTTAGAAGTCCAGAATGATGTAATACTTTTACAAAGTATTATAATATGATACTCACTTTACCATGTTTTTCAATGTCCTCTGTGTAAATTATTTTTATTGGTAAAAAGTTTGGCTGCTCCATAATCAAACGAAATCCTGCAGCCTTGGTTCTCACTAGTACTTAAAGATATCTTTAACTGTCTTAATAATGGAAAAGCTGGTACAAGACAGGTTCTTACATTACCCATTTTTGGAGAACACTCTATGCCATCCTGCATGGATCCAAACACTCATTGATTACCAAAGTAGGGGACAAGCAAATCCAGGCAGAGCCCAAGCCACTCTACACACCGTTTCTGCTGCTGAAGAACACTGTTACAGGCCGACTCCTGTTGTGCCAGAGCTCCCTGAAGTGTGGACATGATCCGGCCTTGCCTTAAGGGTTGTACGTTTTCTTTACTCAGTTCCCATTCATCTCCCTCCAGGGACATGGTTTCACTGTAAACAAACAAAAACAAATATGATACCAACATGGATTCATAACGTAGACTGATACCTGGTTTCGAAGTTTATGGTTGTAGTATGATCTAGTGAAGGGAGAACTTGTCAAGGGTTTGTGTACAGTACTAGAAAAATGAAATTTCAGGCAAGGAAAAAAAAAGCAAAACAAAAGCCTTTTAAATTAGGAAAAGTACATAAAAGGACAGCAGGTCTATTCCTGCTACTGAATACCTCACCTAGTTAAATTAGCAAAATGTTGGTCATCTAACACCTCATTTTTTTTTTTTTTTTTTGAGACAGGGTCTTGCTTTGTAGTTTAGGCTGGCCCTCAGCTCACTATGTAACCCAGGCAAGCCTGGAACTCAGCAATCCTTGTAACTCTGCCCCTCAACTCTAAGAATGTTCGGTAACCACGGTATAGCCTGCCTTGGAGCAGAGCTGGCACCAGCATCTTTGCGGAGAGGTTCAAGGCCAGTCCGCTGGCCTTAGTATAAAGGTTCACACTTTGCTTCTGAAACTCTGGGCTGCAACACTTGAGCTGAATACACTAGCTGGCCTTTCTGCCGCTGCACCCCTACTAGGGGAATCTCCAAAAGTTTTGGAAGCGGTCACAACGCAGATGGATGTAACTGTACTGTCTTCAGAGCTCTGCAATGATCAGGCAGAAGCCTACTTCTGAAATGTTATCTCTGGATATTAAAAAAAAAAACAGGCACTACTTCTCAAATTAGAGTGAAAATTAGTGGGACACCTATCTAGGTGATAGTTGAAAACTCTTCAAGAAGGTAAGTAGTACGGCCATGATGGTGCATATCTGTAAATCTACCACTCTAGAGCCTGAGACAGGATTCTGAGTTCAAAGCCAGTGTGGGCTTCATAACAAGACACTGTCTCAAAAAAGCAATTAAGTTATTAAC
>PVIC010055057.1:0-11351 GCA_004025085.1 Thryonomys swinderianus | reverse complement strand
TCACGCCTGTCATCCCAGCACTCGGGAGGCAGAGACAGGAGGATTGTTGAGTTTGTGGCGGCTTGCCTGGGCTACATAGTGAGCTCAGGGCCAGCCTGAACTACAAAGCGAGACCCTGTCTCAAAAAAAAAAAAAAAAGAACATGAGTCAAAATTATGCATAGGTTTTCATAGTTTTTACATTTTCTATATTTAGATCTGAACCATTATCTTCATCTTTGATAAGCAGCTGATTCTTATCATTCAGACTTGGATTATTAATTAATAATAATTGAATAATAAGAACACATAGGATTATATCTCCTCCTAAGAACACCAAATTGCTTGAAGGAAGATCAAACTATCCTGAAAATGAACCACGTATAGATAGCTCTATCTTACATTCTCAGGTTTTCATGCATATCTACTCTCTAGTAGGAACAAATGATTGAAAACCTTACTTGTCTTCAGTCCAATCCACTGTAAAACCCTTCAGCTGTGCATGTACAGAAATCATTCAGACAAATTTAATCTAATGCATAGAATATATTTTAACAATTAAAAGACTTTTGCAGAGGTTTCTTATAATATTTTCAATATTTGGGTGTTTGCTTATTATTGAGATATCAAATCATTATCATTAGTGATAGAGATGAACTCAATATCATAATCAGGTCAATGGATAAACTCTTTTAGAATATTCATAAACCTCCTTCCCAATCCAGAACTATAAAATTTGTGACATTTTCTCTTTGACCAATCATATGTACATCTAGTTCAGCTAGTGAAGTTACTGTTTTGTATTACTCTTTAAATCTCAAAGATACACTGTCTTAAATATGAACACTATTTTTCCCCCAAAAAATTAAGCTTGACTTTTTCCAACAAACTGTGATAAGCAACTGAAGAAGAAAAGAAGGGATTAAATAATCTTCACTACAAATAATAAATATAAGCTTAACAAACAAATGTAAACAAATTTTTATGGCTCTTTCATCTTGAAGATGTAACTTTGGGGGCTAGGGATTTAGCTCAGGTGTCTTCCTGGCAAGCACAAGGCCCTGAGTTCCATCACCCGTAGCACACATCATAATGCCAGGAATGCTGGCTTATACCTGTAATCCCAGCACTCAAGAGGCAGAGGCAGGAGGACTTTCGTGAGTTTGAGGCTGGCCTAAGCTACATAGTGAGTTCAAGGCCAGCCTGAACTACCAGGCAAGACACTGTGTCAAAAAAAAAAAAAAAAAAAAAAAGGTGTAACTTTGGGAATCTTCTCAAATTTCCCTATCATCTCTATTCTTAAAAAACAAAAACCAATTAAAATATGATGTGCTGTGTTTTGATTTTGAAGCAGATTGATATAGTAGGATAAATAATTCTTTCACATAGATATTTCATTGTGCAAAGCAACATTTTGATGCATTTATTCAAATTGAATGTTTTCTGAAAGTAGCTTTACCTGCTACCTTTTATATGTCATTGCGCTTTAATTGCATATAACTCTGTAGCACTCACAATCTTTGCCAGTTAGCCAACACAGAAATTATCTTTTTCTATTAATGATATATGCTCTAAAAAAACCCTTACACTGAACTGTTCACATAATATGCACAAAAAAAAACATATTTGTGAGTTTCCTAGTGCTATTTTTGTTCTGGAAAGTGTCCCAAGTTAACCAATAAACTGGCAACCCACTAGCTCTAAAACAGTCCCCTGGGTGACTTGTTCTAAATTAACACTCTTGGTAAAGGCTTTCAAGATGACTATACAATTATGGCCAGACAAACACATACCTCATACAATTTCAGGATTAATATTAGTCCCCTAACAACCTAGTAACCAAGATCATAATTACCGATTGTCATTTCTCCCTATTGTCCAGGTAACTGGCCCTTAATATGTGACCAATTTGAAACCTGGGAATCCTGGAAGAAAGCATCAGGTCTGCTGTTGGAAAATTGAATTCAAGGGCAGCCCTGCTCCCTGAACACTCATATTCTTCCTTTCTCTTTGCGCTATTTGTTCATCCCTATTGTGCAGAGCTATCGTTTGTGCACACATTCTGTGTTAGATTTTCTACCCGATTGAGCTTGAAAAACCAAAGCTTAAGTACTAAATGTTTCCCTAAGGCCTGAATGGACTTAAAAGGACATAGGTACAAAAAGAAAAGAAAGGAAAATAGGGGGGAAAACACGGCTTGTTAAGTTGTTGCAATAATCTCATGCTGAGAATAAAGACCTTCAGAGTTAAGAGAATGAAAAACACTCTTCTAAATAGATTGCTGGCTTTTGTTGCACAGGTGGCAAGGCCTGGAAATATAAGATACAGGGAACAGCAGGGCAGCCTGCTAGCATTTCATTAAGCTTAGAGAATAACAGAGTTGTTGAGTGGTTTCTTCCTACTTTACAAGAGACATGGGCTTTTTGACAACATGAACTTCAGAGCTGGATTGCTGGTATGTTTCCTATCAGGAAATATTCTGGGGAAAGAGTATATTGTAGAGATTGGTCCCTCTCCCCCTTCTATAAAAACAGAGTTCTTTCATGTGAAGCATAAATTTGTAATCATCATCATTTTAAACTTTCCATCTTTTAATTACTTGCACATCATTAATGTAAAATCAACACACTTTAAGTGACACCAGATTTGAGAAAAATGTTACCTCTAACCACTGCCAGTTAAAATTATGCAAGTTCAGTGCTTCCTAGCTTTAGTCAGTCCCATGTATTCAGGTACTGACTGAATCACTCTTCTGAGAAATACACAGTAAAGCTCAATAAAAGATTAATTACTATTGGTGAACATGAAGAATGAAGAGGAAATTTAAATAAATACATAAATGTTGGCTGCTTTCATCTACTCCCAATAAGAAGTAAAAGTTGGTTACCACTATTAAATTATATTTCTCTACCCTAACTTAAAAAGGTCTGGTAAAATCTTTAATCTCATGCACGATTGATTTTAATTTGGCATTTATTTCCAGCCATATTGAATATTCTTGTTGCTATCTCATTTTATTCCCAAAATAATCATTTCTTACTTTAGAAATTCATTCTAAATATGGGGGTGTAACTTGGGAAAGCACAGAATTAATAGTTAATATTTCTTGAAGGCTTGGCTATATTCCAAATCCTTTGTGAAACAATTTTTAATCTAGTATTTTAACTCCACAACTTTATAAAAGTTCTTATTTTTTTATTTTAGAAGTACAAAACTAATATCATGAAAAGGTAACACCTAAAAAATCACCTCATTTGGGGCTTATTCCACAATGTAAAACTTTTTTCAAATTCTAAATGAACTTTTACATTTCAGAACCTCATTAAAACTTCTCCTTTATTTTAAAGTCTCAAAGTGTTTGTGAAGAAAAATTTTTGTTTATAAAAAGAGAAGGAAAAGCAACACTTCCTAAATACTACAAAAGGATAGACTTCTGTGGCATGGGCTTTCTTTTCAATAACTCACCACAACACTGTAGAGAATGTAATCTCCACTTAAAAATAAAAAAGCTTGGGGCCGGAGGGTTAGCTCAGTGGTTCCAGGGCTCACCTCTCAAGCTCAAGGTCCTGAGTTCAATCCCTGGTAACCATATACAATGCTGGGCGTGGAGACTCACTCCCACCAGCAATCAACACCACATACCACAGTGCCGGGCGTGATGGCTCACGCTTGTAATCCCAGCACTCAGGAGGCAGAGATAGGAGGATTGCTGAGTTTGAGGCTTGCCTGGGCACCATAGTGAGCTCAGGGCCAGCCTGAACCACAAAGCGAGATCCTGTCTCAAAATAAACAAACAAACAAACAAACAAACAAATAAATAAAATTTTAAAAAATAAATAAAAAAGCTTAGCCCTGGAACCCAGAAAGTAAACTGCCTAAGTCTTCACATTTCATATGGAACCTGACTAAAAAACTCTTTACTCCATCTTTCCCATTTACCTCTTTCCCTAAATTATCCAGTTTTACATGAGCTATTTTGTTTCCTCCCCTCAAGTTCTCTCCCTGCAGAAGAAAAAATTTCACTGTGATATAATATGATATTTCCAATACCTTGTGGAGCCCATCAACTTCCTTACTCGGTTATGATTCATCCAAGCATTCATCTAGGGGTAATTATCAAGGACTTACCATCTGCCAGGTATGAAAGCATGAGAACCATTTATATTACCACTTTAACCCTCAGGATGACCTTAAATATATTATTACAGAACAGAAGTTTAGAAAGCTGATTTTTTTGTCCCAGTGTTACATAACTAGAGATATACATATCATCTACCATAATCCAAGACTTCTTATGGGAAAATAGCCAGAATATATATAAAAACAACAACAAAACAGTGTAATCTCTCCTTGTAGTAAGGTATTATAGCATCATTTCAAGGGTGAAAAATAAAGTGTTCCTTAGAGAAAATAAATAGGTCTTTTTAAACAAGTAGTTTAAGACTTAGTGAGACTAGGGCAATTGTTGCTTTTGAATTTCTGGTTAATTGTTAAATTCATGTTTCTCTGTATTTACTGTGTTACATAGTTCTCTAGGCTGTCAGAAAATAATTCAAGGAAGTACAGAAACAAAACACAAAACTTTAATTTTATATATTTCCAAAAAATTTAAATGTATGATTTATAGTATCATGAAAATTTAGGTCAAATAAAATTTAGGATTGTGACTTGAATATATACACTAATATAACCTAGTCATATATAAATCCATCTGAAAGAAATGCAAGACTACAGTTCAAGTCAAAATATCTGAAGCTATCTTATTTTGAGTCTCTGCTTTCTATTCATTCGTTTATTTACTCAAAATTAGTAATTAAGTACTTATATGCAAAACTAATCATCATTGTAACTGTTTTGAGATGCTGTCTCAAAAAAGATAATAAGGGCCGGAGGGTTGGCTCAGTGGTTCCAGCGCCTGCCTCGCAAGCGCAAGGACCTGAGTTGGATTCCCAGTAACTACATATAATGCTGGGCTTGGAGACACGCCCTCCAACAACCAAGACCGCATACCACAATGCTGGACATGGTGGCTCACGCCTGTCATCCCAGCACTCGGGAGGCAGAGACAGGAGGATTGCTGAGTTCGCGGCGGCTTGCCTGGGCACCATAGTGAGCTCAGGGCCAGCCTGAACTACAAAGCGAGACCCTGTCTCCAAAAAGCAAAAAAAAAAAAAAAAAAAAAAAAAAGCTAATAAAAGCTGGGTGTGGTGGCTCACGCCTGTAATCCCAGCACTCGGGAGGCAGAGACAGGAGGATTGCTGAGTTCGAGGCCTGCCTAGGCTACATAGTGAGCTCAGAGCCAGCCTGAACTACAAAGCGAGACCCTGTCTCAAAAAACAAAACAAAACAAAACAAAAACTAATAAAAAAACAACTTAAAATTATTGAACTGCACACTCTAGGTGAATTTTATAATATATAAATTAAATCTCAACAAATTATAATTTCTGTTAAAGGTAAAGAATACTTTTGAAAGACTGTGTTATAATTAACATAGTAGAAAGGACACAAGTTCTGGAATTGAATAAATTTTGCTTAAATCTCTCAATCTGGTGGTCTCAGAAATTAAATTTACCTTAGTGAGTCAGTCTTACAATAATATCAAGTTTCTCACAAGTTCCTCAATATGTGAGTTCCTCACATAATATCAACCCAGAAAAAATTATGGAGCTAATTGATGGGTAATATAAAAGCACCTGGATGAATGCCTAGTAAACTATAAGAGTACAATCCATTACTTACTGAAAAATTTTTAAGTTAATAATGCACATTCTGCAGTGAAACTATAAAATTATGGAGTCTTTGAAGTCTGACATCCTCTCCACAGTTTCCAATGTGACCTAAGACAATGCTGCCTTATCCTTCATGGATGCAATATTTCTTGCTTCGTTTAACTATTCATGAACCCCCAAAACAAAACTGCATACATGTCCCTCTCTCTCGTCCCTCTTGAGTGTCCTAGTCTCTGCTACATAACTTTCCTTAGCTGGGTCATAAAAATATGTCTATCACCCCATCCTTTAAGAATGAGGCTTTATATTTAGTCACTTCCAATCATTCCTTACAGTCAAACATAGATTCTGACTCTGATTCAACTTGAGATCTGCCCTTACTTAGTAAGGGTAGCTACCTCCAGTTTCTCTATGAAAACCTAAAGGTTCTACCAAAAACTGTTCATTGTTTCACTGGGAGATATGACTCTATGACTTATAACTGACCAACTGAAATTCAAATCCTCCAAAAAGCTCCAAACGAGATATGCCAAGAAAATAGTAAAAATAGTCTTACAGTATTTTATGAATATTTAAAGTCAATATTCAGATTCCAGTTAGTGTATGATCCAAGAATTATGGCATAGTTCAAGAAAGCCTTTCAAATTAATGACACTGTTTCTTGATATTTTGGCTAACCATGATTTACTTACCTTACATGGTCTTGAGGTGAGATAGTAATCTCATAGTCAAGTAAATGATGCTGATAATTAAAATGAAAGGAATTATTTATGGGTGATGAGTATTCTAGGGTTAAACTATCAACCTACTATATGAAGAAACATCATTCTGTTTTCTAGCTTTTTTGAACGCTGTTTGTACATTTAGGGGGAAAAGTTTTCTAGTCTCTGCTATTTGTAAGCCTTGAAAACTTCTTCTACAGAATAGGGGCAAATATTCAGTATTGAAACAAACTGTCCACCTAACTTCTCACTTGCATACACTTGAGTAAATCTATTGATAATAAAATGCAGAAAAATAATACATTTGCAGTGGCAAGGGTACAACGTCAACTTGATTGAGATTCACCCAGGAGGTTAGTGGCGCGGACTTGTTGGTGTTCTGTGTGGTTCATGCAAGAGTGGCCTTAGGATCTGGGGCTCATCTTCCTCTTGCCCCTTCCTCTCTGGCACATTTCCCCTGTGGTACTTCTGAGCTACCCTGAAGTAAGCAACTTTGCTGCACCAAGGCCTTTTGCCATGATGTTTCTGCCATGGAGCCAGCTGTCGGTGGACTGAATCCCCATAAAATATGAACCAAATTAAACCTTTCCTCCTTTAAGTTTGTATTGAGATAGTGTACCCCAGCCACAGAAAAGCTGATCAATATAACTCTGTTATCCAGCCCCACTTCATAGTTTAATAATATGATATTTACTCATTCGAACTTCTGGTACCCAGGCTTCTGACTGTCTCCATTTAATGAAATGGAAGAAGTCCATTTAAAGTCTTTTCCATGTAAAGAAGTCTTACTGTCATTATGCTTATATTTTTGTCTCCCAAATTTGATCTTAGGATTCTTTTCTCAAAAACTGCTTTCTTTCTTGTGGGCCTCATTTATTCCTCTAGTTTCAACTAGCAAAGAGTTTGATAATAACAAACTTAGATGTCCATACCTAATCTTCTTTTTTCAGTTACTTATTCATTTATCACTTGCTTAGTAAACCTTTTTAGTTTCACAAGGCCAGATGTATTGTAAACAAAGTGTGTCTTAAATTAAACAAATCATCTCTCTTTTCATCTGTCTCTCTGTTTGTGTTCTGCATTTAATTCAACTCTTCAAACTGGGCCACTCTGGCTATCTCTCATTCCTTAAATATATTCATGTACTAAGTAACCAGGTGCTTCCAAATCTATAACCATGTTCAAATTTCATTGGAATTTTTTTGTTACTGGTACCCTGCTTTTATTTCTGCCCAAGTTGAACTATTTCAAGTGTTCTCACCTGATAATACCACTCACAAACATTACTTACCTCTAGTCTGTCCTCTATGTTACTCCTCTGTCAATCTTTCTAAACACAGAAAAAAAATCTGGCCAGTTCTCTGGAAGAGATGATTTATAATACAGAATACAATATAAAAAGCTCTTTAAGTTGGGCATGTTGGTAGATATCTCTAATCCTACTGGGAGACTAAAGGAGGGTCATCAAGCACAAGATCAACCTGGATTGCCATGAGTTTGAGAGTATTCTGAACTACATAGTGAAACCAAAAATACTCTTCAAATCAGCTTAAATATGACTCTCCTCACATCCTCTCCCTACCCTTCTAATAACAATGTGTGCTTTTGAAATTGTCACAGGTTCTTTTTTGTTTGTTTTTTAATTGATTTTATTGGAACATTATATATACATACATTAGGATCACGATCAACATTGAGAACCTGCATCAGCACATGACACATTGTAATTCTCATTTTTTTCTATTCCCTCACCCTCCCCACAATTCCCCACCTTCTACTCACATAAGCTTTGTTTCCTTTTTATTTACCATCAATTTTTTTTTCTTTCCCCTCTTTATTTACCCCTATCCCTTTTTTCCTTTTGCTTTTTGAAGATTTTTTTTTTACAGTCCCCAACTAACTGGTGCACTTAGTAAGTCATCAGTAATAGTGCTTTATCTCCATATATGGCAGATTCATTGTGACTACAAAATTCCTGGGGGTGGGTATTTCCCTCTTTGGATTTTGACTGCCAGTTAGAAGTGATGTAATCTTTGTTGTTCAAGACACAGCTTCCACTTCCTGTCCTTTGGAATACACTCTTCCCACCCCTCACCCCTCAGGCCAAGTCCTTCACACTAAGCTACAATCTCAGCCCTGTTCATTTTTATTATTTCATTTTTAAAACAAGATTGCTAATTTGGCCAGGGTGGGCTCAACTTTGCCATCCTCCTGCTTCAGCCTCCAGAAGCACAGGTACTTGCCACTGTGGAATACATGCTCTTGAAAGCCAGCGGCATGCTGTTAGAAAGCCCCCAAAAACTTCATGGAACAGTCTCAAATGACAGTTGTAGTTGGTCTTCCAACCAGCAACCAATTCCATTCTAGCTGAAGCCACACTGAGTAGAAACAAGTTACTACTGTCAAACACTGATCAAATTAAAAATTCATCAGAAAAATAAATGTTGTTGTAATCTACTAAATTTGGGGGTGTTTTCTTAAGCACTTAATAGATGCCTGGAACATCGCTGAATAGCTTTCCATCTTCTCTGCCTGATTACTTTTTCTGATTTTATGGATTAATTGCTTCTTACTGTTAAAGGTAAATATCATTTACTTGAAAGCTTAAAGCCTTCCCCAAACTGTTGAGGCAAAATTAATTATCATCTTTTATGTTTTTCCAGAATTCAGTATGTTCTGTTTTTGGCACCCAATGCCCACCTCACAAAAACCACTTTGGATTCCTTTTGGTGGGGATTTGTAACTCTCATCAGATTTTTAAAAAATTTTACAAGGAAATAAAAGTTTACTTCCTAACCTTAAAATATCTAAAGTCCTCAATCAATACATAATATTTAAGACCTTAGGCTCTTTTTGTAGGAATAAGCCAAAACTGCCCTGTGGCCCAAAATTTGACAAAGATTAATTTCATGTAGTTGCTTGAAAAAGATAGTGTATAGATATTCAAGTTACTAATGTTCTCAATTCTCAGTGCTCTGGGTTAATTATGTAGTCTTGAAATTACTCTCTCAAATGTCCAAAGAATAATGTCCATGAATTAAGATTTAGTTGCAGACTCTTAGCAATTTGATGGTAGTAACTTTGTTTCATTTCTCTATAAACCTCCATACTTAGCACAGTGGTTGACCATACAGTAAGTGCTCCATGAAAGAAGAAAATTTATTCACTCATTAATTTGTACTAGTACATTCTGAAGGAGTAATAACTTCACCTTTGGTTCAGTGGTGGAAAAAATTTCCCTACTTGGAAAATTGGTTTTTGTGTCTTATCTGACAATAAAGACTATTATTCCAGCAGATTTTTTTTGGTCTCAGCTGACAAGAAGACCTAAACAAAATTTTGAGCTCTATTATAGCCAAATATGAGAAAATCACTTACACCCTATTCATGCCTGATTCTCATTGCTAAACATACTTGAATGCAGTAAAACTGCATTTCACTTAAAATAATCTATACTTCTCAATGATTTCCCCCTTTTCACAAATTCCATTAAGTCCTATGTATATTTCAACTTAGGCTCTTAGTATAAGAAAAGTCAACGTATCAAATATTTCTAGAAAGTGTTATTTTAAAATGTATAAACCTCTTTTTGAGGATCATATAGACTATAAGAGTAAACTCTATATCTGAACAGCCTACCTGCACATTATAGGGACATGAGATGGGTTGCACTTGACTGGGTTCCATAACACAATTTTTAAACTTCACACCAGCAGCTTCTTATAGAATCCTAGTGTATTTTCCAAGGGGGAAATAACTATTTCAACATAATCAAGTAAGACCATGGTCTCCAAGAGGCAAACAGATGGTCTTTACAGCACTGGTCCCACAAAAGCATAAATCTCAAAATAAGTCTCATGCTACCAGTTGCACTTAGTTCAACACTTGTGGTAGTTCACTGATAAGGAATAGTAATCTCTTTTCCCTTGTAAAAGAGATCAATCTTGAGTTTGTTTGCATAGACTAAGGTTACATAGAAGGGCTGATATATAGCTTATTTAGATACAGATATGACCTTTAACTTTCCTTACCCAAAGAAACCAAAAGTAAACATTTCATAACTTTTAATGTGTGGTTAGCAAATAAAGTCAGTCCATGGTCATGTCCCTGAAGCCTGGAGTACTAAAGTCAGCTTGCCTGGATCTCTGTAGTTACCAGTTTAGAGCTTTCCCCTGTAGTTTCAAAAGAACAAGGTCTTTTTCATCTGCCTACCTAGGTTGCTATAAACACTTGCTGTATGTTGAGTGACCTTTCAGGCCCACCCAATCCAATTTGCACATAATTAGTCTAAGGAGACTGAAATGAATGTTTTAGGATAGTTGACTTTGTAAAATACTAAAACCTTTGTAAATGAAAGGCCCTTCCTATAAAATATTACATCAGGATTGGCTAACATTCCTGTTTCATGAGTCACTGCTACTTGCAAGTTGTCCTTGAAATTCAAAATCACTGTAGAAGCTTCCAAACATGTACAGTACTTTTTTGTTTTATTTATATTTTCATTTGGATGCCAATTTTCCCAGGGAAAAATGTAGAATATTTAGCAGTAAAGAAAATGATCGTCATGTATATCAAAAAGGGAAAAGAAAAGCAGCATTAGAGACCACAGGATGAAATCGTACTTTAAGATCTGGCTAAATATATCACATATCCATACTTACAATACAACACTGCTACTCACAGAGATCACTCCCCTTCTCTGCTTTTCACTGATAACCGTTTTAATACCTGCTACAAGCTTCCACCTTTTACACAAATTAATGTCTGAGTTTTTGAGAAAGCTGATAAATAAAGTTACATGGAAAAAAACTCGATGAGGGGCTGGAAATATAGTGGTATGGCACCAGCCTTGGATGCACAAGGGCCCAAGTTCGATCCCCAATACAGCAAAAAAGGAGAGAGAGAAAGAGAGAGAGGAAT
>PVIC010055056.1:0-11355 GCA_004025085.1 Thryonomys swinderianus | reverse complement strand
TAACAGTGTTTCTCTACCTAATGTCCCATCGCTGCTGTCCTGCCTACATGGTTTTTTTGATTTTTTGAGACAGGGTCTCACTTTGTAGTTCAGGCTGGCTCTGAGCTCACTATGTAACCCAGGCAAGCCTCAAACTCAGAGCAATCCTCCTGCCTCTGACTCCCGAGTACTGGGATTACAGGCATGAGCCACTGCACCTGACCATCCTCCCTGAGTGTTTGGCAAACACATGACAGGTTCAAAATGGTTCTTCCTGCTGGGCAATTTTGGCTCATTTCCTAGTTCTCTGACCTTCTGGAATCATTCTCAACTCAACTTCGTTAAGCAGATTGTTCCCCAGTAATGTACTCATAAATGGTAACCATCTCACCAGGGGCAGGGTGAGGCGGTGGTGTGTGGATATGTATATATATAAGTTTGTTACATGATTTACTCGTGTAACAAATGTAGCACACAGGCCAGAGGGTTAGCTCAGCGGTTCCGGCATCTGCCTCGCAAGTGCAAGGTCCTGAGTTTGATCCCTGGTGACCACATACAATGTTGGGCGTGGTGGCTGACGCCTATATTCCCAGCACTCAGGAGGCAGAGACAGGAGGATTGCTGAGTTCAAGGCTTGCCTGGTTTACATGGTAAGCTCAGAGCCAGAACTACAAAGTGAGACCCTGTCTCAAAAAAAAAAAAAAAAAAGCACAGAATCTTTAGGCCTAGTTCCATATGTTAAAGTGATTAATCTATGTGAAACCTTTTTTGTGTATTCATCCTATGATGCAGCTGACAAATGTAGTTCTAACAATAATGTTAAAGTATTTTTTCATTTAAAGAAATAAAACAAAAATGAAATAGAACAAGTTGTTGAGACTTGACTTGTTAGTCAGTGTTTTGAGCAACTTCTTTGCTGACCAGTTGACCAGGTGAAACCCTCTTATCCAGGGTTTTGCTGTTAGCTCTGTCAGTTATTTAAAAATATTAAACGGAAAATTCCAGAGGTCATTATAAATTTTAAGTTGTACATCATTCTGAATAGCATGATGAAACCTCATGAATCATCTCTTACATCCAGTGTATCCATACCTACACCATCAGCCCTGTAGTCACTCAGTAGCTCTCTTCCTTATCAAATAAATCAGCCCTGTCAGTATTGCAGCTCTTGTGTTCAAGCAGCCCTTAATTTTACTTAATAAAACCCTAAATTATAAGAATAATGATGCAATGAAGGCATAGGGCATAAAGCACAAAAGGGCAGATTAACTGTAAAACAGTACTTCATGGCAACACTACAGAGCATGTATGAGAAAACAGCATATATAGGATTCAGTACTATCCAGTTTCAGGCACTCCCTGGGGTTTTGGAATGTGTCCCCCATAGATAAATAGAGGCTAATCATGTTCAAATACAAGAAGAGTGTGTTCTTCAATTTAAGTTTAATCTGTATTATTACCCTTTTTTCATCACTTCCTTAAATCTGGATAATCAGCAAAACAGTAAATCAAGTCCTGATTTGTAGCATTTGCCAATTTCACGCTCCCACCATGACCCTTATTGAACGCATAATTGGGACAAGATGTGCATAGCCTGCCGTCTTTTTCACTGTACAGACAGCGAGCATAAAATGATTCGATGATGGCCTTTGTTTGCAACATTGTAATTAGTAATAAGTTTACATAATTTAATTTTGAATAATATCTGTTTAAATTCCTAAACATTTGGAAATTGTATGGCACACAGACTCAGAAGTGTCACTGTACCTCCACGTACAGGTTGTTCTAAGGGTCTGTTTGCTACTGGAATCCATTCACCCTTTGGACTGCTTCCCTTGCCGGTGCCTGACTCTGTTCGCTTAGCCAGAGAACAAACGAGGCCAGCTGCCTAAGCAGCTTGTTTGTGTCTGAGTTACATCTGCAAAAACGAATGATCCTGGGGTCTTCCTCTTGTAGGCATCTCCAGGCTTTACTAACGAGTCACTTGTTACCCAACACACATGAGGCAGGAGCCAGCTTCCCCCGTTTATTTGGAAAAGGGAGAAGGGGCCGTCTCCTTTACAGCATACACCTCATTCTTCAGGTAACAGCTGAGTACTTCCCCCAGCTCTTTTGTGTGTTTTATTTTAGGCTCCCTGAACCTGGCAGAGTCATCTCTTTCTTTCTCCTGATAAATCCTGAGGGAGATAGTAATGTCTCTAGAATTTGGGATACTTAATACTTCTTTTTAGCATCCCTGTTAATTCTGTTAACACATCTTGCTAGATTTGTGTGCACCTTAGAAGTTTATTTATCATTCCAGTTTTAGCTATTTTAATGTCCTTATGTCATGTACTGGTACAAACCCTCAATGTTGAACGTGATCATAATGTCTATATAAAATGTACCAATAAAATCAATTTTTTAAAAATAAAATGGCCATCATTTGATTTAAATTATGGAAATGATAATTTTCTTCTTAAATTAGAATTGCACACACACAAAATAGGTCTAATCTTCCTGATTTGGAATATACCTATACTTAGTACTATAGTTTCCTCAGATTTCAAAATGCAGACCCTCAACTTTGCCCTTATCACTTGATCTTTAACTAGCAGACCCAGAAGGATCCCTTATTCCTAAATCTCGATAACATTCTTTGGATGGACAAGAGAACTCTACACCCTGAGGTAAAATAGTTTTAATTGCTCCAAGCCTTAATCTCATCAAGATTAGGGTTATCTAAAAAAAAAGTTGTTAGTGAAAAAAATCAGAATAAAGTACTGTAGAGGCTTATCCTACTGGATATTAAAACCTACAATAAAGGTATAATGATAAAAAACAGGAGTGAATAAAACCAAAATTAATCTAGGGCTGAGAATGTATGTAGCTCAGTGGTAGAGTGCTTGCCTACTATCCATAACCCCTTGATTCAATACACTGTCTTTTCAAAAAGACATTAGTCAGTTGAAAGAATGAGTGCAGATGTCTAGAGACATGAATGAACCTCATGTATGTAAGCTAGAATTTCGCATACAATTTAGGAGAATATTTCTAAAATACTGGAGTGGAGAGGACATTAAACTATAAAATATTGAAGAAAGATTGACTTCTTTGACCACTTAAAAATATTAAATTTATATATAGCAAGAGACATCATAAAGTAGGTTAAAGGACAAATGATATACAGAGAAATCTTTTCTCCACAAAAGCAATACTATTCTTAGAGATACATAGAATATATTTTGGCTGAATACTGAACAATCTGGGTTAAAATCAGCGAACACCCTGAGGCAAAACTAAATGTTTTCATCATAAAACAAACTTCTGACATACAAGAATAAATATGGAATTTTATTTTCAAGACTTGTATATCACAATTTTATTGTTAAAACTTCAACAAAATTTTTTAATTGAGTCATAATACAATATAACTTTCTGGCTCTGCTAGATGACTTCTCTACACATTGGTAGGACTTAAACAAAAGCGAAAGCTCACTTTCAGCTGAGTTTTTTCATGAATTAGGGGTCTCTGTATGCTGGTAAGGTTACTGTTAATGGAAAGTCTGCTACCAGCTCAGTAAGCATGCTTTCATCTTCAGTGGTAGCAGAAAGGTAGGCTTCTTGACTTCTGGAGTTAGAGATGTGGCTAATAGTGTGAGGGAGTCTGTGTCTATGAAGCACTTCTACAGACTGAAGGTGTGTGTAATGCGTAAAGAAAATTGTTCTGAAAATTTAAGAAACAGGCATAAGATTTTTGCCCTAAAATTTTAATTTCTAATATTTTTGTATTCTTTTGCAGCTTGTCATGGGCATTGGATGTGCTGCTTTCTCTGTCAGCAGTCACTGAATTTTAGCAAGTCTTTTTCTGTAATGTCAGTATCTGTAGCAGTTACTATTAAGCTTATTTGTTCCAGCAGCCTTTTACCACATGGCAGCTGCTCTTCCTTCTCACTTGCAGCACTTTTGTGAATACACATGTAGACAGTTCCAAATTTCTCCCTTGTGTATTGTATAGTTTGTCTCTGGTTATAAGAGATTTTTGTCTCAAGGTGCATTTAGAACGCCTATCAGTAGTTAAAAACTAGTATCAATATAATAATAGCAAGTCCATGGGATGAAGCTATTCTTGTTAGATATGATGATAACCAATATAACCCTTAGATCTGCATAAATTCAGGAAAGTCTAAATTGATACTCTTGAGGCTGAGGCAGGAGGATCACTATGAGTTCAAGGCCAGCTTCAATTACAGAACTGAGATCCTGTCTCAAAAAAAAAAAAAGTGATATTGAAGGAGGCAAATTGGCTATTTGGTCATTCAGTCTTCCAAAGACTAAAGCAGTTTTTGGCTGAAAACTTCAGTGTATTTTTTTTTTAATTGAACCCACGGCCTTCACTTTGAGGTACCAATTCCATTTTAATTTTTTATTTTGGGTCAGGACTTCCCACCAATTCACTAAATTTCCCAGGCTGGGTTTGAACTTCTGGTCCTCCTGCCTCAGCCTCCCTGAATCAATGCATCCTTAATATTTATCATATATAAATTGTTTCTTCATAATACTGAAGGGAATAATGGAGAAAAGACATGAGCAAACAGCTTACAGAAGAAAAACATAAATGGTGAACAAAAACCAACAAATGTTAAAATTCCGTAGTTGTCTTACCTTCCTCTTATTACTGAGACAGAATACCAACACTCAAAGGAGGAAAAAAATATATAGCTCACAGTCTGTAGAGGTTTCAGTCCAGTTGGGTGACTCCAAGGCAGTGTGGACAGCAGAGGGACAAAAAACTCATGACAGAAAGAAAGCAAGGGACAAGGAACAAGAGGCTAGAGATGCTTTGTCTGTCCCTTGTGTCTTTTTTTTTCCTTATGTCTTAACCAGGCTACCCACCTTTAAGGTGGGTATCCAACCAAGAACTATGCCAAACCAATCAGTGGACTAATTTAGTCAACACACATCCTTAATCCAAGCACCACACACTCCAGATCCAGCCACCTGCAAAAAGCCCCAGCCTATGGCCACATGAGGCTTTGAGGGGACATCTAGACAGGACATAACTGTAGCCATCATGTTAAATGTAAGTACAACAATGATAAATGTTTTTTCTTTTAACTGGACCCAAAAATATATTTCTTCAACTTATTATAATGTACATCTTTACTTTATAACTTTATTTTAAAAATCTAAAGTAAAACTAGGCTGGACCAAACTATGGAAGAAAGGTACTGTGAAGGAAACAGATATGAGCTAGTTCAGTCTCCAGGACAATTCAGTGGTAGAAAGCTTATCTAGCATGCACAAGGCCCTGGGTTTAAACCCTGCCTCAGTAAAAAAATGAAAAGCTCTTTCTCTGTGTTGGGATATCAGCCACAGCAAAGCCTCCAGTGATTTGGGGGTGGCTAAAAGGATAATATTAATTACAGAAGTAATAAAACAGTTGGAGAAGCAGATTATACCTGTGAAAAATCTAAGAAATGGCAAAGTGAAAACCACAAATTCTGATGATAAAATAATTGAGTTTTTAAAATCAGCCACGAAAAAAATGAAAGCAAGCTTTCAGGATCTGGGGATGTTGCCACCTGCCTGGCAAGCACAAGGTCCTGAGTCTAATCCCTGGTACCACAAAAAGAGAGAGAGAAGGAGGGAGGCAGGGAGGGAGGGAGGGAGAGAAGAAACAAACAAACAAACGGAGAAATGAAGAAGGAAGGAAGGAAGAAGGGAGTGAGGGAGGGGAATCACCATGTCCTTGTATGAAAGCGACTTCTATGATGGTGCTGCAGAGGGAAACCTGCTATTCATGACTAATATTTTGTATGTTCCTTTTTTACTGTGCTGTACTTACATTCTTCTGTCCTCATTTATCCATTTAGTAAATCTGGTGTTAACAAGAAGGTTTACAGAGGTGACAGAGTCCCAGGACAGGAACTGGCTCAACACTGGATCTTCATTGTCCAGAACACACTGGAAACTCACAAATTTGTTGACTGAATATATGAGCTCCAGTCAATGGGAAATATGGATAAGTAAACCAACAACTAAAAGGCAGTTTTCACTGTGTAAAAATGTTAAAGGTGTGGATAGACAAAATAGAGACAGGGCATGTTTCCTCTAGGAAGCCCCTAGAAGATAGTCCCAACGGGGCTGTGCCTGAGCTAAATGCTGAGAAATCTGTCTGACAAAGAAGTGGAAATGGTTATCTTATGCAGTGAAACCAAAGATATAGAGCCATGAGGAGAGCTTGCTTATAGAAGCTCAAAGTTGCTTATTTTGGTTAAAGCATTGGGTAAAAAGGCTAAAAAGATAAGGTCTATATTACAGAGACCTTGGAAGCCATACTGACTTTGGATTTTATCAGAAAAATGAGAATTTTTTTTTTTTTAAAGACACGGTCTTTCTTTGTAGTTCAGGCTGGCCCTGAGCTTACTATGTAGCCCAGGCAAGTGCCAAACTCAGAAATCCTCCTACCTCTCCCTCCCAGATGCTAGGATTACAGCTATGAGCCACCATGCCCAGCATTGTGGTATGTGGTACTGATTGCACTGTGGTGATGGATGTGAGTCACCACGCCCAGTATTGTACGTGGTTACTGGGGATTGAACCAGGGACCTTGCACTTCCTAGTCAGGCACTGGAACCACTGAGCTAAATCTCCGACCCCAGATTTATATTTTTGAAGGATATACACCAATGCATGTTTGCCTGTCTTCATTTAGAAAACAATGGCAATTTTATACATGTGCTTTACAAGAATTAATAAATTCATTCTTGTAACAAACTGTATAGTAAATACTGTAAATATCTTCATTCTGAAGTGCAAAAATCTAGCCAGGTAGAAGAAATTTGCGCACAATAACTTAGTGGAACTGAGATATTAGCCCAAGCTGTGTGGATCAAAAGCTCATGTCTTTTTATGCTACATTATTTTTGTGTGTGTGCTTCTCTAAAAGCATGTTTTTTTTGTTGTTGCTGTTTTTGGGTCTTTTTGAGACAGGGTCTCGTTTTGTAGTTCAGGCTGGCCCTGAGCTCATTATGTAGCCCAGACAGGTATTGAACCCAGCAATCCTCCTGTCTCTGCCTCCCAAGTGCTGGGATTACAGGAATGAGCCACCATGCCAAGCATTGTGATATATGGTACTGATTGCTGGTTATGATATTGCTGTATGTGATTACCAGGGATTGAACCAGGGACCTAGTGCTTGCTAGGCAGGTGCTGGAACCACTGAGGTAAATCTCTAGCCCTAAAAGCATGTATTTTTAAGAGGAGCTAGAACTTTTTTTCTATTAGTTCTCTTGTATCACCTCAATCATTAGCAGTCTGCCTTTTTTCCAATTCCTCTCATACTAATTTCTCTTGTATACTTAAGATCTAAAATGTTCCTCAAAAGTCTCATATATTCAGATGATTGGATCATAAAGATTCTATACTCATCATTGGACTAATCCATTGATGAGTTCATGGCTGAATGTGCTATTAGGAAGTGGGTCCAGATTGGAGGTGGGTCACTAGGGGAATGACTTCAAGGGCATATTCTTTTTTTTTTTTTTTTTTTTGAGACAGGGTCTCGCTTTGTAGTTCAGGCTGGCTCTGAGCTCACTATGTAGCCTAGGCAAGCTTCGAACTCAGCAATCCTTCTGCCTCTGCCTCTGCCTCCTGAGTGCTGGGATTACAGGCATGAGCCACCACACCCGGCACTGTGGTATGTGGTATTGATTGTTGGTGGGCGTGAGTCTCCACGCCCAGCATTGTATGTGGTTACCAGGGATCGAACTCAGGACCTTGCGCTTGCAAAGCAGGCACTGGAACCACTGAGCTAACTCTCCGGCCCTAAGGGCATATTCTTGTTCCTGGCTCCTTTCTTCTTCCTCTATTCCCTGGGTGTTATGTGGTGAGCAGCTTTCCTCCACTGTGCTGCATCTGCCTTGGAGCCATCCACCATGAACTGAACCCACTAAAACCATGAACCAAAATAATCCTTTCCTCCTTGGTGGATGTTCGGTATTTTGTCCCAACAATAGGAAAGTGACTTATATGGCCTCCTTACCATTGAGTTACTTCCTAACTTTTTGAATCTGGATCCATGTGCGTGTCTCTTGCCTTTTCTGGATGAAGTTATAAGTCTCTTGGGCTTCCAGAATATCACTCATGAGAGAAGCAAGGCTTTCAGATAGGGTTGCAAGAATTCTTTGAGTTTTCTCTTTTAGAATTAAAGGTCCACATAATAGATTTCAAAAGTTGGGGGTGGGCTAAGGTAGAGTATTCAGTGTGATTATATTTTGCTCACAAATAATACAAAAGCTTCTGATCTAGTTAGTGGAGGACAGTGCATACCCAACTCCTGCCTCATGATTTTATCTTAACCACACTGTATATCCAGTACCTCTGCATCAGGAATCTTGAATAAGTACTACACTGGAATTTGTGCTTAAACTCATAGAACCTGCTGGACTGGGGATATACTTCAGTGGTAGAAGACTTGCCTAGCATGGAATTACTAACCAAAACAAAACCACTAGTGCCGGGTGTGGTGGCTCATGCCTGTAATCCTAGCACTTGGGAGGCAGAGACAGGAGGATTGCTGAAGTTTGAGGCTTGCCTTGGCTACATAGTGAGCTGAGGGCCAGCCTGAACTACAAAGCGAGACCCTGTCTCAAAAAAAAAAAAAAATCACTAAATGCTGTTGTGTCAATATGAACATGGTTCTCTTCAGAAACACTGGTTGTTTTGTAGTCTCTCTTTAGTAGAAAGGAAGAAAAGGGATAAATTAAAACCTCAAAGATTAATGAAGACTTGGGAAAGTAATATAATCTGAAAATCCAAAATGATAAATATTTCCTTCTTTTTAGAACAAATCTGTCTAAGGAATTAGAGTGACTTAGGTTTGGAGACCTATGCAATCCCTGGTATATGTGACACTATGAATCGTGAAACTATATAAAACAGGATTCCACCTTAACTTAGGAACACAGCTAAGATTATAAAAAAGAGTTCCTTTTTTTTCAGAGTCTCACTAAACTGCCCAGGCTGCTGCCAAACCCATGAGCCTCCACCTTCCAGTTATCTAAGATGACAGGCAAAAAAGTGTCTAGAGCCATCAGATTCACTGTGCTATCCATTGGCTTTATGTGCACAGCATAGTTTTGATTCTTTCATTTGACCTTTATTTTTGTTCCTCAAGCCATCTCATATTAAGACCTGATTTGGTTAATAATGTGATTTTTAAAAATTGCTTCATTTGCTGGGCGTGGAGGCTCACGCCTGTAATCCCAGCACTCGGGAGGCAGAGACAGGAGGATTGCTGAGTTCGAGGCTTGCTTGGGCTACATAGTGAGCTCAGGGCCAGCCTGAACTACAAAGTGAGACCCTGTCTCAAAAAAAAAAAAAAATTGCTTCATTTTATATTTTTATTTTATTCTTTCATTTATGCTTTAAACAAATGTATGATTTTATAAGTTTCTAAAGATACATACACTAATATTTCTCATAATATTATTTAAATGCAAGAAGTAGAAAGAGCTAAAATCTCTATGAACATAAAATTGATCATTCAGAAGAGTACTTAAAATGATTAAGATGACCTGTAATTATTGCTTAAAATTTATCCCTTATATAATGGGGGGTTTTTTTAGATTATAAAAATAGACTGTTAAGCCCTTTTTCACATCATGTATATAGAAAAAATAGGAAGAAACATCAAAATGTTAATAGTTTTTCATGAATGAATTTACAGATACTGTCACACCTTCCTATTTTGCGTGTTATCTGAGATCATTCTTGTCATTTGTTTCACAGGTGACATATATAGTTTTTTGTTTTTTGTTTTTTGTTTTTTTGAGACAGGGTCTCGCTTTGTAGTTCAGGCTGGCTCTGAGCTCACTATGTAGCCCAGGCAAGCCTTGAACTCAGCAATCCTCCTGTCTCTGCCTCCCGAGTGCTGTGATTATAGGCGTGAGCCACCACGCCCGGCACTGTGGTATGTGGTATTGATTGCTGGTGGGTGTGAGTCTCCACACCCAGCATTGTATGTGGTTACTGGGTATTGAACTCAAGACCTTGTGCTTGTGAGGCAGGTGCCAGAACCACTGAGCTAACCCTCCAGCCCAACATATATAGTTTTATGAGTAGAAAATAATTCTTTTTTAAATCAGAGTATGTGAGGATAGGATTTTAGGTAGAATATTAATATTCCTCTTGACAATAAGCCTCTGTTAGGGAATACAAATGGATCTTTACTGTATTTTACCAAGATGGGCTTCAGTTTATGAAAACCCTGTCTTGCATGATGTAGACTTGAACTGGTTAGCATATCCAAATACCATCCCACATAACACCTCTGCCAAAAATTGGAACAAAATGATTTGCTTCAAAGATAGAGGATGTGGCACTTTAGTCCTATAGTCATTAATCTCGGCTGGAAGACCAAGTTTTAAAAAGTAACCTAGCCAGTTTCCAGCTATTAATATCTACATGTAGTTTTGCTGGTTTAAATCTTCTTGAATCCCAGTTGTACTGGTTTAACATGTCCCTGCTGGCTTGAACCACAGGGGGTACATGCATGACCATCCCCTCAGGCAGCCTGTAACTATGATGAGACTGTTCCATGCTGCCCAGTGGAACGACTGTGTCCCAGTGGTCCAGAACCACCAGCAGCAAGACACACAACTCACAGCCTCATCCATGGGCATGTTAAGTTTCAAATTCAGCATTTGGGGAAATGAAGAGTAATCACCGAAAAGCAGGCAGAGGAGCTAGGCTCAGGGGTGTAGCCCAGTAATCTCTCATCTTGGCACCCAGGAAGCTGAGGCAAGAGAATCCAAAGTTCAGGCTCAACCTAGGTTACACGATAAGACTGTCTCAAATCGCCTCCACCACCATCACCACCGCGCCCCAAAAGAAGAGAGACAGTTGTAATCAGATTCATATATGAGGTGGTCTGGTTTGTTTTGGTTGATTAGGAAAGTTTTATTATTATTATTATTTAAGGTTTTTTATTATTATTATCATTATTTATTCTCATTAAGAAAGGTTTATTTGGTTGGTTGGTTGGTTGGTTAGTTGTTTGTTTGGAATTGAATCCAAGGCCTTCACCTCTTCCCAAGAAATCACACCCTAGAAGACCCTGGAGTTCTTTTTTGTTTGGTTTGGTTTCTAAAGCCATTTTATTTATTTCATCTTTCTTTTCTTATTTTTATACTCTTTTTTGTTATTGGTACATTTTATTGGTACATTATATATACACATCCCAAATACACTCTACATTGAGAATTTGTACCAGTATATGACACATCTTAATTCTCATTTTTCCCCTTCCCCTACCCACCCTTCCACTGCTCCTGCCCCTATGTACACAAGCATTGTTTCCTTTTTTTTTTTTTTTTTTTTTTTTTTTTTTTG
>PVIC010055055.1:0-11349 GCA_004025085.1 Thryonomys swinderianus | reverse complement strand
TGATGAGGGGAAGGAATAAATATGATACAGAAAGAAAATAAAAGAGCATGTATAAAGGGGGGAGGAGGGGGAGTGGGTAGGGATATGGGTAAAAATGAGAATTAACTTGTGGCATATACTGGTACAAATTTCCCAATGTTATATGTGATTTTGAGATGTATATAAATTGTACCAATAAAGAATTCAATTTTAAAAAATTACTGCATCAAACAGCCAAGAAAATGGCACACAAAATACAGGATAGGAAGATGAAAAAGACCTTAGAGATTAATGACAATATGAGGCCAAGTTACAGAGTGAGGCAAGACAAGAGCAGGAAAAATCCTGCTTGGATTTTAGAATCTGTTTTCTCTCTCTGTCTCTATTCACTCTTCTGGATCAAATATTTTAGCATGATGAAAAAGCTTCATCACAAAATATCAGATATATATAGAGAATATTCATGTCTTACACTTCTTTTACTATTTCATTTTCTTCTCACTTTTACCTAAGCATTTTTATAGCCAGTCTACTTAGAGCTGTTGATATGAATTTGTTTTGAGGATAATTCTATCATTCTGTGATTATTATTACTATTATTTTATGGTGGATAAAGCAACCTCTCCATTAAAATAATTCCCCCCTCATTTCAAAGATCTGTTAGTAGAAGTGGTAATTTACAATAGCCTAACTGATAAAATAATGCCGAGTAAATGACTCTCATTAAGGTAAGTAGCAGTGGTGTAATAAAGAAAAAGGGAGCTCATATAAGAGCAGGATCTGAGTGGGAGTTTCAAGATATGAGACTATTGCACATCAGAGGTCAGAGAACGCCTACACTTTGGCAATAAATGACAGTTGGGTTTGTAAATGAAACGTTTTTCATCACTTGACTACATCTAGTTCATGTATGTGAAATGTCATCTGCTCGATTACCTTTTTTAACTTATTTTATTTATTGATACATTATATACACATCACGATTATGCTCCACAATGAGAACTTGTACCAACATATGACATAATTTAATCCTCATTTTTACCCTTCCCCTACTCACCCTAAAATGCTCTGCCCCTATATACACAAGCCTTGTTTCCTTTTTTGCATCATTTTTTTTACTTTCTCCTCATTACTTACCCTCAATCTCCGTTTCCCATTGAGTATTTATTATTTGACAATATCTATCATGCATTCTAGAACTCATTTATAGTTTCAGTTTCTCATATAAGGATGTCCACTCACACCATTCCTGTTCAATATAGTGCTAGAAACACTAGCCACAGCAATTAGACAAGAGAAAGAAATAAAAGGAATAAAGATAAGAAAAGAAGTTAAACTGTCATTATTTGTTGATAACCTGATAGTCTATCTAGAAGATCCTAAAAACTCCATTAAACAACTGCTAGAATTAATCACCAAATTTAGTAGCGTAGCTGGGTACAAAATCAATGCTCAATTCATATTTTTAAACACAAATAGCAGATTGAGAAAGAAATTGTAGAGTCAGTCCCTTTCAAAATAGCATCCAAAAATTTGAAATATTTAGGAATCAATCTAGCAAAGGAGGTAGAGGACCTTTACTCTGAAAACTATAATACTCTCAAGAAGGAGATTGAAGAGAGTATCAGAAAATGGAAAGATATTGCTTGTTTCTGGGTAGGAAGAACCAACATCATCAAAATGGCTCTACTCCCACAACTACTATATAGATTCAATATAATCCCAATTGAAATTTCAACAGGATATTTCACAAATCTAGAGAAAATCATCTAAAAATTAATCCGGAATCAGAAAAGACCATCTGGAATCAGAAATGACATTCTAGGCAACAAGGACATGGCAGGGGGGATTATGCTTCTCATCTTGTAACTATACTAAGTCATTGTGATATAAACAGCATGGTACTGGCAAAGAAACAGACCTTAGGATCAGTGGAACACATTAGAAGATGCAGAAATAGCTCTAGGTACACTAAGCCACCTCATCTTTGACAAAGGCACTGAACATCCTCAATGGAGAAAAGATAGCCTCTTTAACAAATGGTGATTGAAAAACTGGGCTTCAACCTGCAAAAGACTGAAGCTAGATGCATCTCTTTCACTGTGTACTAAATTAATTTCAAAGTGGATTACAGACTTAAATATTAAACAGAAACTCTAAGCCTGTTGCAAAACATGTTAGGTAGTACTCTTGGAGACACTGGTTTAGGTAAAGACTTTAGGAATAAAACCTCTATAGCACAAGAACTAGCAGAATAAATTAACAAATGGGATCTCATCTTATTAAAAAGCTTGTGCATAGCAAAAGAAACCATCGGCAGAGAGAAAAGGCAACCAACAATATGGGGGAAAAAATCTTTACCAGCTGTTCCTCAGACAAAGGGCTACTATGTAACTATACAGTTTTTAAAAATCAGCCCCACCCTACTGGGTGTAGTGGCTCATGCCTGTAATCCCAGCACTGAGGCGGCAAAGACAGGAGGGTTGCTGGGTTCAAGGTTTGCCTGGGCTACATAGTGAGCTCAGGGCCAGCCTGAACTACAAACCGAGACCCTGTCTCAAAAAAAAAAAAAAAAATCAGCTCCACCCCAATTTAAAGACTCAGTTCAAAAGTGGGCATCTGAAATGAACAGACCCACACAATTGTCTTTAAAAGGTCATGCTTTAAAAGTTCTGGTAATTATTTTTTTAAATCTTTATTGGTACATTGTATATACACATCACGATCACCCTTAATATTGGGAATTTGTACCAGTATATGACATGATTTAATTCTCACTTTTCCCATTCCCCTACCCACCCCATAGCCCCACCCCCTAAGTACATAAGCTTTGTTTCCCCTTTTTTTTAATAATCATTTAATTTCCTTGGAATTCTAGATAAAGAGTACAAGGCTAGGGCTATACTTTAAGTTTTTCAGGCACATTCTAGCCAAAATATTAAAAGTTTAACATAGCTCTTCCCCAGAGTCAAAAAGACTGTGAAAGCTAATGTCCTCAATTGCCTTAGGACATGAGGAAACAATGACAGCACAACTAGACACTCAGTGGAAAAGAATTCTCTATCTCCTTAATAAAGTGATAAGAAGAATAAGACAAGTATTTTTCAAAGTAAGGGGGAATATCTTGAAGGGGATTAGTGGCAATGTGTCTTATATTGTGATATTATTTTATTTAAATATATACTGTGTTTTTACAATATAATACAACTTTCTAGAATCTAAATCCTGCAAAACAAGATTAGAATGACAAGAATACTTCTAAGGACTGTATACAATGAAACAAATTCCAGGAATAGAAGAAAGCAGAATTCAAGTCTAAATCAATGTTTACTTGAAAGGAAAACAGAAAGCAGGGCTGAGAAGTGGACAGTGGACTTACGTGAAGTTGGATCATTGAAATGAAATCTAAATGGCTGGTAATCAGAGACTCCATCAGTGTGAAGGTTGATAAAAGGGCCTGAAGATCAGCATGGAAACAGGACAAAACTTTCCAAAATTATGAAGCTTTATGTTACACAAACACAAATATCTTCCAGGATGAGGGAACTCCATTAAGAAAAGAAAACTGCACTACAATAGTATGAATGTTGTTAATAACATAAAAGGTATAAGATTCCCAGGTACTTCTTCCTCGGTTCATTGTATATACTTAGGGAGCACTATGTCGTACTGAAAAAAAATTTCAATGGCCATAAGTTAACACATTTAACCATTATTTTTTATGCTACACCTCCACAGTTCATGACATCCTGGTTCAGTGTGAGTCTTTATGTGGTCCTGAAATAATCTCATGGCTGTTTTTGTTCTGCGTGCTGAAGCTCTGGTAAAATAATGAAATTCGTTAATTTCACTGCTGTTATCACTACCCATGCAACAGCACATGATGACTGCAGTTCTGTCACTTACACCACAAAGTAATTTGTGACCCTGCTCCAGACGGGTTTCGTACCTTAAGCACATTAATATGAACAGTCTTGCTTTGAGGACAGTATTCTTCATAAAATTATTTATCATAAAATTGGACCTGCGAGGTGGTGAAAACATTGCCTGTTTTAGTGACACAGTGCAGACTTTCTGATAAACCTTAAATAAGCTGAAATTGAATAATGAACCTAATCATCTTTCCTACAGGATAAAAACAGCCCATCCAAAGGACTCATAAGGCATATGATTATACTACAAATAATGAAAAGATTAATGATAATGATGTTTCTTAGATGTCAGCCATTTATTCAAGTACATAAAGGCTGATGTACACAAACTGTAAATTCATACAAATTTTATAGAAATTCTTTGACGTCATCAACTTTTAAAATTCTGTTCTGGTGCTCGCTTTGGCAGCACATATACTAAAATTCTGTTCTCCAAATTTCTGATAAACATTCATCTTTGCTAAAATTTTATGTATAATTATTTAAAAGTCATGGGGGAAAAATACATGCTAAGATAAAACAGTTTTAGAAATACAACTGAGAATAGTTCTCCAAATAAAATGTGATCTTTTTTAATCGTCCAGAAAATAAGATAAAGCAATTTATAATGATTGCATTTTTGTTTTCCAGCTTAATCAAATTATCAAACACTTATTTACTCAAATGTATGTATATGATAAATTTTATTCCAAAGGCACTAAAGGAGAAATAAGAGAAGGAAGGAATATTTTCATTAATCCATGGTATCTAGTATAGAGGGGGAAATATTTTTCAATGTGTAACATGCTTATTTTTCTAGAGCAATTTGATGGCGACTTGAGCCTAAATCTTTTCATTAATTTATTCAATGGTCAAATTGCACCTTCATAAGTGGTATTGAGGTGGCTCAAGGACCAGTGAGTCTGGCACCTCCTACCGACACGCAAAACAAAGCTGCCACATTCCAAAGTGTATTGATATCTGCACTAGGTGAAAAGGATGAAACATGTCTTGAGAGCTCACCTGTTGAAGCTCAAGGCACTCTAGGAGGAGAGAGTGCATTCACAGAAGGAAAGTTTTGAAAACAGCATCTAGAAGTGCTACATCCAGCTGGATGGAGACAAATCTTACTCAAAACTAAGTATCTGATTGTGAAGGGGCTAGAGTATGAGGTTGCTTTTTAATTCTTTTGTAGTTAATGAGAATCTAACAGAACTTCCTGAGAGGGCATACCATTGTCAGGCTTTCCTTCTGGGGAAGCCGCAGTAATATTAATGTGAATGAAATGCTGGCAATATCTTGCTTGAGTGGAAAATCACATTTCAATATCCTTAGCCCCACCAACTTTCTTTGTCTGAACCTTGTTTGCTGTTTCCTTGGAGCTCTGTAAAAAGGAAGTGATATTAACTACTCCCGTCTGAATTTTTGACCATCACTTTTGCTAAGCATTTAACAACTTGCCTTCTGAGAGCTTGTTTGGAGGTTCTAGCAGGGGAGCGCAGCTACTCGTATACCCTTGACCGAGGAAACGGTCCTCCTCTATCGGGGATGGTCGTCCTCTTCGACCGAGCGCGCAGCTTCAGGAGGGACGCACATGGAGCGGTGAGGGAGGAAGGGGACACCCGCCTAGCCAGCCAGATCAGCCGAATCAACCCTGGCGATCAATGGGGTGACAGATGTCGCAGCCAGATCGCCCTCACATCCAACAACTTGCCTTCTGGTTTGTAATAAGTTATCTGGTTTCCAACTGACTTATCACTGGTCTTAAAATAACTTCAATACTGTCCCAACTCCAAATCAGACATATTTTATCCAAATGTTCTAATCATATATGTCTGTTCTAGACAGAGGCGTTTTATTATAAATTATCTGCAAGTTTTAAGTTGAATTACAAGGAGGTATAAAAGAAAAAAATCACCTTAGGTAAAAGAAATACCAAGCAAATGGCACAGGAACTCTTGAGGCATTCTTGCCTAGAGGCCACCTCAGGGCAGCTGAAAACACTTCACACTGGTGGCTTCCTACACACGAAGAGGAATACTGCTAACCATGTAGTTGCCCTCAGAATTTGATGGCTAGTTATACAGCCCTGAAAAACCTTGCAACCCCAGGGTTCTTCTGGCCTACCTTGAATTTTTAAAATCTATGGACATAGATTGAAGATCTGATACATTCTAGAGGCTCTATGTCTTACATAATAGAACTGTTGTAAAATTCTTTGACACTACAAAAAACAGGAGTATTTGCCTATGTATGCATTCACATCTAATGATAGAAAAACTTCAGAGACAAATGAGACAACGTTTAAAAGAAAATAAACTGAACTTCAAAACCAGGAAGGAATTCAGTAAGTGTAGACTATGGTGGCAAAAGATAATATATTCTAGGCTCATAGGATTTTGTAGAGACCATTCCTAAACTTTAGCTTCAGGTCAGATATTGTCTACTTCAGTGAAAAGGAAGAATAAACAGCTATAACACCACTGAATTCTATGTATTCAATCATTGCCCCTAACTGCAACAGTATTCGTGGTGAAGTCTTCCAAGATAATTTTTATTACCTGCTTTTCACAACAAGAACTGTTAAGGTTATAAGCAATTTTTAACAACTGCGTCTTGTGTTATTTTTCTAATGTGTACATTTATGCATACTACTCTGAACTATTATGCTTTAAGCATGTTAAGAACTCTACTAATTGTGACATTCTACTAATTGTGTATTTATGCATATCACAGAGCTGTTAATGCTATAAGCATTTATAAAGACTTTATATTGAGTTTTAACAAATGTTTATAATTACAAATCTAAATGTATCTAAAAAGACATAGCTTGAAGTCATTTTTTTTAAATAAGTCACATGGCAGTTTGTGTGTCTCAGTATAAAAGAGAATTTCTCATGGAATATGTAGCTGAAATACAATGCAGGTAAATTTTAAAAATTAAATAGAAAGATGTAATGTAAAAGATGTAAATGAACTCTAGAATATATGATAGATATTGTGAAATAGAAAATATTCAAAGGGAAATGGGGTATAGGGGTAAATAACAAGGGGAAGAAAAAATATGATGGTAATAATAGAAGGGAAACAAAGCTTATGTATATAGGGATGAGGTGTTGTAGGGTGGGTGGGGGAATGGGAAAAATGAGAATTAAATTGTGTCATATACTGGTACAAATTCTCAATGTTGTGTGTGATGATGATGTGCAAATATAATGCGCTAATAAAAATTAAGTATTCAAAGACCGAAATTGATACATTTACAATTTTATTAACTTAATCTATTAGATAGCTGTTTTACCAAGTGATTATTAGATTACTACTTTAGACAAGATACTAAATAAGATAAAATAGAGCAAAATGATGTAAAATATATACTTTCTCACATGGGAATTATAAATTAGGGAAGCAATGGACAGATCCATACAAAATTAACTTCAACAAAATTGATCATGAGTAAATGGTATTACAGAGATATAGAGTCTAAAGATATAGTACAAAACAATTTTGAAATAATTGCTGGTCTATAAACCCATTGTACTCTTATTTTTTCTGTAATTAATTGTTATGATGTCTATTTTTTCTGCCTGTACTATATCTTTCTTCTGTTCTCCTTCAATATTTTCTTTTAACCCTGAAATTTATAGAGTAGAAATTTTCTTTTGTTATCATTTTGTGAATGAGACTAAAGAAACAAACCCTCAAATAGTAGCAGTTTCACACATACCATGCAAGTGCAGCAAACCCTACAATATTCGCCGATTTGTTTTTGTTTTGTTTTGTTTATTTGTTTTGTTTTAATTACCAATGAACAGGTGGATGTTGGGCCCACTTTGCAGCAACACAACTTGGAAGTTATCTCCTTCTTAACCACCTGTGATTCCAGCCTGATCTTCTATTATTTGTCTTAGGAAGAATACTCTTTTCTTTTACTCAAAAAAAAAATAATAAGAGTTCACTACATTACAAAAAAAATTGTAATGTTAATATCTGGAAGCATGAAGCCTGTAGAGGTTTAAGGAGCTAGGCAAACAGTAAGAAGTGGATTTTCAGTTGATAGAACCCAACATCCCGTAGCTAAATGATCTCATAACAGTGAGAGATGATACTAATCTTGAAGATACTGTACTAACTGATATCAAAAGAACTAATCTTCAGGGAACTGGGATTAGGATATAATTCATGCTATGTTACATGACAAATTCCAAGAATCATTCAGGAAAAGCTGATGCTGAAATACTTGAATCAAAAGTCTGTTCCCTTAAAATACAACCTAAAGTGAAAATTATTTCTGGGTCACAAGAACAAGTTACACCCATAATCTGGTAAAGACTAGCAGAGAAATGGGTAGATTGGTTCTCTGCTGTGGAGTGAGGATATATATATATATATATATATATATATATATATATATATATATATACACACATATATGCATAGCCGGTAGATGTGACAGTGCATAAAACTAATTCTGAATTGTACTCTTATCCTAAATAGTTTTGCTTTATATTAGTGGCTAATCTGATATAAATTAAAGACAAAATAAATTTATACACTGAATATTAACATGTTTTATTTCAAATAGTTCTTGAAATATTTCAAACATATATCCTTAAATAAAACATAGACATTAAATGCTATCCCTCTCCAAGTTCATTCTAGATGAGAAAAAATAATATAAGGAGCTCCATACAGGCTTCATAAGGCTTTCTGAGTATGCTTTCTAATTTTAATATTCTTACTACTTATCATCAAACCATGGATATCTGTAATTCCCACCATCAATCCTGCCAAAAATGTATAATCCTAATGTCATTTCTACTCAATTATAGATTAGTAATTACTACTGCACTGTGATGTTTCCGATATTTTGTAGCAACAGAAATGTTGTTCAACCTTGTTTTTGAATTTTTCCCTTTCCTTTAATTTGTCCTAAAAGCACAGAAGCTTTTCAACAGTGTATTAAACTGATTCTTCTCTTTGTAAAAACGCTTAATTCAAAAATAATTCCTTAAAATCTGCTAATTTACAAAATGACCGAGAAGCCATCTTTTATCCTACAACTCCTACCGCAGGTCAGACTCTCAATACTTTGGCAGATAATGTGGCCAATTTGTCTGCCTAGACATTCGTGATATGAATGTTTCTGCACTGACACTGAAGGTCTTGACACAGTGACAGATTTTTTTTTTTCCACATCACTAAGGGTTTGTCATGCAGTGTACTCTAGCAGCTCATATTTCTTGCAGGAAATGTCCTGTCAATTTAATTAGTGAAATAGGTGACACTTTACAGACATGTCAGCAAACACCCATGACACTTAAAATTAGAATTAATCATGGTCTTCTGACTAAAAAGATCCACTTTGTCTCTATGAACCCAAACAAGCATCTCAAAACAAAGGATAGTATTTCTTAATTGTTAAATGTTTCAGGAAATTAGAGTCCTTTTTGAAAATCCATTGTTTAACATATAATGACTTTCACTGTTCAGTGAGCATAAACACTTCTGCGCATGTGCATGCTGTGTTGTGTATCTGGAGCGCGAACCTGCATGCGCGGTGTGGAGCACCGCCTCTGTGCGGGGCACACTACTCTCGCTGTCACTGCACTGATTTCTGTGCGGACCTTTTCTCCTAACCTCAGCCGTGATTTTCTCCTCCAGTCCACACTTCTCTCTACATGGAGAGATTTTTTTTTTTTTTAAATGGACTTCATTACGACAGTCTCTTGCTTGAAACCATCTGATGGTTTCCTTTATTTTTAGGAGAATCCTTAATTTGTTCAGTTCTCCAGCTCATTTCTCCTGCTCCAGCTGGAGACCACGTAGCTTCCCCTCTGCACCCCATGCCCACGTAAACATGGCAGCTCCAATCTTTCTTTCTCGGGTTCTACAAACATGCTCTTACCTAAGATTAATATTCCTATCCAACTTCCATTCTCAATCATAATCTTTTGTCCAGAAAACTCTTTTAGCTTCAACTAATGCTCCTTGGGAACTCCTTCCCTGAAATTAGATCTAAGAGCGTTCTATTAAGTTCTATGTATTTCTCCAGCAAAGTACCTGACATGTTTGCTACAGAAAATACATCTTGGTTCAACGTCATTTAGCACAATGCGTAAGTGCAATTGGTTTTCAGGTTTATTTATAGAGAAAGAGGTAATGAACAAGAGGGAAAATTATGGGGAGATATTCAGGAGGTGAAATAAACAAGACTTGGTAAAAAATTATATATGTAAAAGGAAATTATTTTACTTGTATAGATTGTCAGTAGACAAGATTATGAAAATGTTACTAGTTATATGTGAATGGGAAATTATAACGCATGTGTTTATATACAAAACTATTGCAATGTTATTTTGAAATGTGTTTTAATATCTATAGGTTTTAAATTTTGAGGTGTGAAAATTATTTTGCTTATTTCTTGGTAAAATCTTACTTTTAATATACAAGATTGTTTTACTAGGGTCTATTTCAGTTTTTGCATGAGTCCTTTCTTACATTTACATATTACTATTTAAGATAATCAAACCTAGGGAAAATATTGGAGAACTATCAGAAATATGGTCAGAAATAGGCTCTCTAATGCTCTCAATTTGTCTTTATATTGTTAAATTACAACTTTTATTTGTGAATGATAATGGAAAAAATATTAACTGAACTCAACAACTGAAGTCATCTTTTCCTTAACTGAAGATCTTTAGCTCCAGAAAGCTGAGCAGCTTTTCACAGATGGGCCCTATAGAGATGGGGACCGTTTTGTTCAGCCGGAGTAGTATCTGCTGAGATGTGTACTGCCCGCATGGACTTCACTGTTATCTCTGGGTCATGGAGTCTTGTCTTTACTTCTGATCTTGTGATCTAAGTCCTGTATGCTCCAGGCAATTCTGGGGCTCTTTTAGAATAATAAGAGAAGTTAGGACATTCTGAAGAAATACAGCAAAACCACCCTTTGATGATGCAAAGAGGATATACTTTTAAGCATATGCTTAATAGGAAAGTTAAATAATTAAACTCCTTAAGACATTTAAGGAAATGCTTGCAGATCCTGCAGAACATCTCAAACTATAGTGTAGCCCTTTCTAACCTACACTCCTCTGCCCTTGTCAGTAAAGACTGGATCTTATTGCTTTCCAAAGCCAATGCCAAGTTCGAGTAAGAGGCAACTTCTGCTCTCAAATGTCCCAGCATCTTATTTTAGGTTTCCTTGACTCCTACTAATGAGAAACACTTTTTAATCCTTTCTTACATTCACCTCCCACCCAAACTCCATCATGGTCCAACCACTTTTTCTGCTATGACTATAGAAAAATATCTGATTATACAATTTTCCAAATTCTTTTTCTTCTTATACCTGGAACTTTTTTTTTTTTTTTTTTTTTTTTTTTTTTTTTTTTTTTTTTTTTTTTTTTTTTTTTTTTTTTTTTTTTTTTTTTTTTTTTTTTTTTTTTTTTTTTTT